>PISX010014754.1:0-22570 GCA_004024625.1 Mellivora capensis
ATACACTATGGAGTATGATGCCTCCATCAGAAAGGATGAATACCCAACTTTTGTAGCAACATGGACGGGACTGGAAGAGATTATGCTGAGTGAAATAAGTCAAGCAGAGAGAGTCAATTATCATATGGTTTCACTTATTTGTGGAGCATAACAAATAACATGGAGGACATGGGGAGATGGAGAGGAGAAGGGAGTTGAGAGAAATTGGAAGGGGAGGTGAACCTTGAGAGACTATGGACTCTGAAAAACAACCTGAGGGGTTTTGAAGGGGCGGGGTGTGGGAGGTTAGGGGAGCCTGGTGGTGGGTATTAGGGAGGGCACTTATTGCATGGAGCACTGGGTGTGGTGCAAAAACAATGAATACTGTTACGCTGAAAAGAAATAAAAAAAAAAAAGAGAACCCCAACTTAATTGTCTACCTTGTCATCAGACTTGACTGTGACATGCTCTGAATTCAGGCAACAGCTGAAGGATCCTCAGTCATCTGTCCCATTGGATACACTGAAATAAAGGAATACACTGAATTTCTTTAGAGTTCTGTCTTCATTGTTCTCATACTTGCTGCTTAAGCATCACTGTCAAATCCTGCTCCATTGAACTCCACTTCCTCAAAGATTAGCTGTTTGTTTTGATTTTGAGTAATTAGGTAAAAAAAACAAAAAAAAAACACCCTGAAATTCTGACTAGCATTTCATCTTTGTTCTGAATATGAGACGGGAGGTGTTTTTCCTTAAGTGTTCACATATGTGTCTCTGGGTTCATTTTATTTATCTCAGAAGTATCCTAGAGAATAGTTTCTGTCTCAAACTCTCTCAAACACCTTGCCTGGATCTCCATCTTGATGTTTCTACTTAAACTGTAAAAATGCTACAAGCCACAATAAGCAAATTGGATGTAACTTCAAAGCTTGATTTTTTTAAAAAAAATTATGTTGACGGTGACCGAAACCCATTGTACTTGTCACTGTCGCTCCTGCTAGAAACCCTTGTTCTGATCAGAAAATGCATCAGTGACAGAGCCTGTGGTTCCCTAGGCTGAGTATAACCATGTTAGAGAGGTTACAGTTGTTTTCACTGAAAGTTGCTATCCTTACAAATGAATGTTCATCAAATGAACTTGTAAAAATGAAGTGCTTTCGGAAAAAAGATGCTGAAGCAAATAGTGTTGGTGGAGGGCTTGGTCAACTGTCACATTATTCCAAGTGTTTGTCATGTGATGCCAGGTAGAGGGGACCAGGTGGGTTTCCAGTGTCTCCCAGCCTCATGCTGCAGAATGCTTGTGCCCCTATGCGGGATGCATCCTTGTCTTGTTTAACTCTATTTCCTTATAGGGTGGGCATGAGATTAGTCTCAGAGGATGAAATAGACTCTGTAGGTGGATGGCATTGCTGGTTCCTGGGGTCTCTGAGAAGTTGAGGCCATGGGTAATCCCTCCTGCTGTAGTTGATGGCCAGGCCACCAGGAAAGAGCCACTGGAATTATCTCATGGTCATTCCTTTCCCCATGTAGTGATAATAAAATGTCCATTGAGTAAGAAGGAAAAATTAAGACACAGGTACCTGTCTTGGATGCTTAGGGAAAATGTATGGAAATGCATCTTCAGCTCTATAATGCCTTGGAACATCTTCGCCCTGTTAACCACATTGCTCTTCCTAACTCACCCACTGTGTGCTGGTGATTTTAAATCAATTTAACATTAAAACAATCCACTAGGTTTCTTTGAAAGTATTTAAATTGACTGCTCCAATAATCAAGTATACACACAAAAGCCTGCTCTTTGTCCATACATTTGAGTGAGCCTCATTAATGCCAGTGGGCATTGTGAATGTGTATAAGGAGTACATAAAATGCATTTGAAAACCCTTTAACAGATCATTCACATAAGCCCTGTTTTGTGTATGTATTAGAACATGATGAAATGTGCTCTCACTCTTTTCTCTAAGTTGAAGCAATATGTGTCAGTGTTCATTTCTTTAAATGTCAAGATTGTGCATTTTCTGCATTCAGGAAATTAATCGGAAATGTAGATGTAGCCAGAAGCATGTGCTATTCCAGGCCAAGTTTTGCAGTGTAGGAAGTGAATTCCTGACGGTATTTTCATTGCAGTGGTTGTGGTCATGACTTTGAAACGTGGCAGTTCTGAAATTGACAATGTATCATCATCATTTTTTTTTTTTTATGCAGGAAACACCCACTTAAGATGGTTGGCTTTTTTCTCTGAATTCCCGTAGGCAGATAATTTTTACAATCAAGTTGCATAGAAACCCTTCATTCATAAAGGATAACATCTGAGATATTTCAATGAAACATTCATGACCTCTGCTTTTTCTAAAGCAGTAGGCAGTAACTCTGAAACTGCCCAATTCTTTCCTTTGAAAAAGATCAAAAACAGCACCTGCACGGAAGGGGGTGTGTGTGTGTGTGTGTGTGTGTGTGTGTGTGTGTGTGTGTGTGTTGGCCTGAAATCCTTGAGGGCAGAGGCTGTGTCTGCTCATTTAGTACTCCCAGTGCCTACAACTGTGCTTGGCATGCAGTGGGTTCTTGTGAATCTTTAGAAAATGTGTTTGCCAGTGGTGTTCTGGAAACCTCCAGGCTCTCTGCATAGGCAATGTCAGCCTGCAGTAAAGTGACCATAGTTTGTAGTTGAGAATCAAAACGTTGTCTGATTTCCTGAGAATATCTTGACACAGTCAAGACAAATGAGTGGGTGTTTCCCTTACAGATTTTATGATGTTTACATGCCTGTTTATCAGAAGTGATACTGTAAAAATTGAATGATGACGAACCTTGCTGTTTTGACAGTCTAGTGTTTGGTTAAAAGCAGCAAAGGAACTGGAGTAGAAAATATTTTAATACCCAGTCTATCCTTTGTCACTTATTTTAAAGAGGAATCATAAAAGCATCATTATTAATTTCATGTAAGATGAACAAGGCGATCATTTACAATGTAGCTGTTTGTCAGTTAAAGTTTTTGTGTGTAGCTTGAGCTAAGTACCTGATATCGGTATGGAGAGGTCTTTGATCTTCTCTTCGTGGGGGGAAAATCTACGAGAAATTCTGCCTGTGATAGAAAACTAGCAGCAGCGCCCACTGACTAGAGAGCTTGCATAAGGATTGGGGAATCTAGGTATTTTAAATTCTGCCTTAGTTCCAACAGAGTCAGATCCTCCTGCCTCACTTCAGAAACACTCTTTATGAGATCTTGACATTTTACAATCGCAGAAGTTTCTTTAAGTACTTGCCTAGAACTTTTTATTAAGATTTGGGAGAAAGAATATATAGATTTATTATTGTAAAAGTTAGATTATGGGAAAACAGCAATTTAAGGAGAAGGAATAAACATTAGGGAGAGTATACTATTTCTCTGCTCTCCCCCTTTTTAAAAGTAGACAAATTAGTATGGAAAACATGTAACTTAATTCCCTTTTTATTACCTTAAATATAGGGAATCATAATACAGTAGGAGATGAGATGAATATTTTTTGTAAGTTATATAGGACTGGAAAAGGTTTCTTAGAAGCAGATTTTGGGTTTTAAATGCCTGGTTTCTTCATATTCCTATGCCTTTCAGTAAACACACATTTTCATTAAAACACAGTGATGAGGGGCACCTGGGTGGCTCAGTGGATTAAGCCTCTGCCTTCGGCTCAGGTCATGATCTCGGGGTCCTGGGATCGAGCCCTGCATTGGGCTCTCTGCTCAGCGGGGAGCCTGCTTCCTCCTCTCTCTCTCCCTGCCTGCTTCTCTTGCCTACTTGTGATCTCTGTCTATCAAATAAATAAATAAAATCTTAAAAAAAAAACAACACAGTGATGAGGTTTAGGTCACAGATCTGGTTGCTTTTAAATAAGAGAAAAACTGTCTCACTTAGAAATGGAGGATTATTTGCCTCATGGTTGCTGTTCTGACTGAGTTTTATTTTTTTAATATTTCTTAAAAAGTTTAATTCTAGTATAATGAATGTGATTTGTTAGTTTCAGGTGTACATTATAGTGACTTAACAATTCTGTATGCTGGACTGAGTCCGTTTTACATAGACTCAGCTAGGATAGAAGAAAAATTAAGCTATGTCATCCCATGAACCTTCAATTATTGTGAGCAAGCTGACAACTCCAGCAGTTTTTATAGCAGTTCTGAAGGTTTTCCCCTAGAGCAGGAAGCCATCACGAGCTTTAAAATGTGGAGCGAATCTTCTAATTATGAACATATTGGGTTCTGCAGAGCGATAAATCAACTGTTGAGGCCATTTCCTATCTATGAATAGCGACTCAAAGGAACTTGAACTTGGGGTCTCTTAGTGCGTTATACTCCAGACTCATGCTTTCCATAAATACTTTTTGAGCCCCAACCCTGAACCTGGTACAATATGACCACTGGGGAAACACCAATAAAAGTACAGAGGTAGACAAATCTATAATAGAATGTGAAGAAAGGAGGACTATAAACATGAAATACGGAAGGACTTAAAGAATGACAGGGGCTGTAATTTTATATTTGGTGGTCAGGAAAAGATTTCTCTGTGGAGGTGATCTTTGCGCAAAAACTTTAATGAGGTGATGAATAAGGCAAGGGTGTGAACCACAGGTGTATCGGAAGGATTAATGTTCCAGAGAGTGAACCTTGAGTGTGAGCCACTTGAGGCATGAGGTTGCTTGGTGTGTTGAATGGTGAAAGGATCAGCATGGCGGTGGGGGAGGGAGGAAGGGTATGAAAGGAAGCCAGAGGTATAGCCAAGCTCCTTACTCTGTGGAGCCTTTTAGATGTGGTGAGGTCTTAGAGTTCTGGCCTACGTGTGATCCCTCAGGATGCCAAGGTAGAAATAGACTCTCCTTAGGAGGCTTTTGAGCTCTCAGCTGGAGATGTTAGTGACTGGACCATGGATAATGATAAACTTGGTGAGAAGGAGTTAGATTTGAGGATAGTTAGGGTTTGGGGTACTTAGTAGCATTGGAAAAAAGCCTGAGGATTTCCTGCTGAATATTTTCAAGCCAAGTATTTTCAGGTACTGTTATTCTGGAATCAGTAGAGTTTGTCAGGCTTTAAAAAGATGTAATAGAAAAAAAAAAGATGTAATCGAATATTTTTGTGTGCTCAGAAGAATCTGTTAAGTTTGGTGAACACCCCCTTTTGGTAATATCCATCATTCTTTCATGTTCGCCCTGTGGTCTGCTCTTCAATAGGATACTAGCCTTCTCTTAAATTAACACAATGCTGATAGGCACACAAATGAGTCTTTCTCTTCTAGCTATAATTGTACAATCCAGTTCATGGGTCTTGTTTCATCATTCCTGACCTAGCATTTACTCCATATTCTTCATGCATTAATGTATTCAACAAGTACCTACTCATTCTTTTAACAAATATCATTGAGTATCTCCTGTATGCTAGGTATGCAGGACTTGACAAAACAGACAGTATTTCACCTGCAGAATTTTCAAATGGAAGGAGAGAGAAGATAAGTAGATGAGTAAATGTGTAGTTCACCATATGCTGGTAAGCATTTGGAGAACACTAAAGCAGGAAGGGGTGGGCTCCCTGGGTTAATGGGGCAAGAAGGGGGAATGGTGGTTTGAATCAGATGTCAGGGAAACCCTCTTTGAAAAGGTGCCATGAGAGAAAGCAGTTGAAGCAGGTAAGGCAACATGTGTGTATATGTGGAAGTTGATCCAAGGGAAGGAATTGCCATGTGCAAATGCAGGGAAGTGGGAGTGTGTCCAGTGAGTTCTTGGAAGAGCTGGGAGGCCCGTGTACCAGATGAGCTGGGGCAAGAGGAAGAAGGGCAAGTGGGGCAAGGTTCGATGATTGGATGTTAGAGAAAGGAATACTTGGACATTTTTGAGTGGGGGAGTGACATATTCTTGTGCTCTTAGTGGAATCACTCTGTTGGTGTGTTTAGAATGAGAATGAAGTGCGGGGGACAAATGTAGAAGGAAGACAGATCAGGAGGCTGTTAGTATCATCTTTATTGGTTACACAAGCACACGGCTCCCTGCCTATGTGAGGATCTGCCTGCTGTCCTTTAGGAGTCATTGTCACTGTTGAATGATTTCTCCTGTCTACACAGAAACTTTGTTACTTTCTCACCCCACGTGGTTTGTGTGTGTGCGTGTTTTAAATTCTCCATTTTCCTTACTGTTGAGATTATAAGCCTATCCTCCATAAAACTTGAAATCTTCTGAGTTTTTAGTTTGTTGTGTTATACTAAACGCTTCTAAGGAGAGGGCAAAAAAGGTTTACAAACCATCTCAAGACTAAACAGCCTGGTACTTTTCTGCAGATCAGGGCCAATGTACAGATCTGCAAAGATGCTAAAATGGCTGGCTCTAATATCCTAGAGGAAATGGTCAGATGGACTTGCTGTTGCAGTAGAGGAAAGTCAGTGTCATTTCATTGATAATCTATGAAAATGTGTCAATAGAAATTTAAAGCAGAGCAGCTCCTCTCTGTGTTTTCATGAATCTGCAGGTGTTAATTATATCCACATCTGTTTTTTTACAGACAGATGCACTTTGAAGTTGATTTGTGGTCCCCAAATTAGAGCTTGCCAGACTCTAAAAACTGACTGCAAATGGTAGCTCTAATCTCTTAGCAGTAGCCAAATTTCCCAAGGCTCCATTTGAGTTGTGATCGCACGTGTCTGATGGAAGGGTTTATGTCAGACTTCTGTACTAAAGTGCAGCGAAAGCTAAAAACATACCAGTGGACAGTTCCGCTTACTCTCAAAGGGTTGTTTATCTGAAGTCAAAAGAATAGAAACAGATCGCAAGCAACTTTAGGGCTATAATTTTTGCAAGAAAAACCTAACTATAGCCAATAGTGTCAAAAGAAGGGTTAGAAATACGACATAAACCAAGAAAAAAATGAGTCTCTGAGAAAAAAAGAAGAGATATCCATGAAAGATATAGCCCAGTTTTTGTACCCATTGGAGACATATGTCATATGTGCTATGAAATTAATAGGATTTAGCTGCTGGAGAGGATAGGTGACCTCATTTGTTAAAAGATTTTATTTATTTATTTGACACACAGAGAGAGATCACAAGTAGACAGAGAGGCAGGCAGAGGGGGAGAGGGAAGCAGGCTCTCTGCTGAGCAGACAGCCCTACTCGGGGCTTGATCCCAGGACACTGTGATCATGACCTGAGCTGAAGGCAGAGGCTTAACCCACAAGCCACCCAGGGGCCCGTGACCTCATTGTTGCAAGCCCGTGAGCTGTAAGTGGGCAATCTAAGAACTACGGATAGGTCCATCGATCCCTACTGGTGGAGGACTTCTTTCTTGCAGTGGATGTAGCAGTCCTCCTCCTGGGTACAGTGGTCCTTGTGTTCATCCTGCTGGGAGAGAGCTCTATCCTTGTGCTTCTGCCCTCCCACCTGCTGAGGGTGGCTCTTCTTAGCACACACACAGAGAGGGTGCAATAATGACATCTAGTGAGGAGCCGAGGGGGAGAGAGTTCCAGAGTCTCAGGAAGCAAAGCTTTTGCTAGATGTTAATGAGAAGACAAACAGTGTGTGTGTGTGTGGGAGATTCTGATGTTTAGGTGACTTGTATGCAAATGGAAATGATGTTAAGAAACATGTGTATAAGCCAGCTCTCATTTGTTCGTGGATTTGAATTCTTATTGGGGTCATCTGCCTTTTGCTCTCTCTCCTGTTGAGAGTATTTTCAAAATGGGGATAGGCTTCAAATCATCAATGTATAAAGTCTGATCTAGAAGTTTTCACAACCTGAAAGGTTGTGAGGAAGAAATAGCATTTTCTCCCAGTCTCTTGACTTCATTCCTCAGAGACAAGCATTACTAATAGCTATGTGCATTTGTACTTTTTTTTTTTAAAAAAAGATTTTATTTATTTGGGAGATAGTGAGTGAGAGTGTGTGCAGAGGAAGGGGTAGAGGAAGGGAGAATACTCAGACTCCCTGCTGAGGGTGGAACCTGATTGAGGGGTGCCGGGGCTTGATCCTATGACCGTGAGATCATGACCTGAGCCCAAACCAAGATCAGATGCTTAAGTGACTGAGCCACCCAGGTGCCCTTATTTGCACATATGTTACCAACACATTTTAATTAATCTGTTAACATACTATACATTCCATCTGTTAAACTATAGCAGCTCACTTGACACTGCTTCATGAACATTTTTGTGTCCATTTCTTTCCCATTTTGTTGGCTGCAACATATCATTATGGAAAAGTATTGTAATTAATTTTTAATCCAGCCACAGCTGCTCTTGGAAAGTCACTACCCATATTTTTTTCATGTAAACAGTATTGCAATGAACATTCTTATATATTATCTCTTTGCCCTCGTATGTGATTTCTTTTTCAATTAAATTCAGAGAATAGACTTACTGAAATTGGGATATATACTTTTGTATTGCCCCCTAGAAAGATAATACTTATTTGCAGTCTTATCAGAAGTTCATGAGAGTACTCTTTTCAACTGTATCAAAGTCAGCATGGAATTTATTATTTACTGCATTTGTAAAGATTAAAAGTATTCATATTTCATTACCTTTTTAATTGAATGTATTCAGTGATGTGGGATTAAACATATTTTTATTGCCCATTGGCCCTTGTATGTCTTTTGAGAATCACACATTTTACCCATTTTTCCAATCAACTGTTCATTATATATTGTACTTTTCAGAAATTAAAATTTTTTAGTTAGTAAACCCACAGGTCTTCTAATTTGTAGTCTTTAATAATACTTTGTAGGGCTTTTCCTGCCCCTATTTTATTTAAAAAAAATCTGTCTCTGTTGTTTTTGTGTTATATTTTGACACTTACAACCACAAACTATTTATAAATTATTCTAGCCTGGGCTTTAATCCCAGAGTGAACTTTGGCAGTTATCCCTGACTTTGGTAAGACTTCTCTTGCTGTGTCTAGTGTGGCTGAAATAGTTCAGAATTTAACAACTAGGTTTTTTTAAAATAATAAATAGCACACATCGTGGGGACAGTACAACTTATCTGAAACACACCTGCAAGTGTCAAATGGGGAAGGGTGAGAAAGACTGGAAGGGACCGTTTTACTGTAAGGTATACTTGGGAACTAAGTCAGCTGTTCCACACCTGTTCACCTATGACTAGCTGTCTGCTTTTTACCTGAGACAACAGGAAAGAAACAAAGAAAACAACAACAAAAACACCCAAAAAACAAGAGAAAGAAGAAAAGGAAATGTCTAGGGCTTATTATGGAAGAAGCAGCTTTGGTTATTATCCTGGTTTTGCCAGAATCCTGATGAGAATAAAGAAAAAGTAGAGAAATAGATCTGGGGGGCTTTTCTTCCCAGAGACAGGCTCTGCCCATCCTAAAAATATTGATGGGATTCATTTGGTTGATAACAATTTAGCAAAAGCTTATTCTGACTAGGTAGTGTTCTAGGTGTTGTGGCCACAACACTGGACACAAGACATAGTTTGGGTCATGGCAAGCTGACTTTTTCAAGAGCAGACTGACAATATGTAGTATAAATGAATGTAATGTAATTGGTTCAATAACACAATGATAATGGGGACAGTGATTTGTGTTAGCACTCTGTGCAAGGGAGGGTAGACAGGAAGGATCCCGCTGGTAGAATTTGAGATGGGATGGCCAAAGAAGGCCTTACTGAGCAGGGACCCTTAACCTAACAATAAAATTATGTATATAAAATAATATAAATAATCGTTCTCCAATTAGGTAGCCTGGCATATTGAACACATCATTTTATTTCTCCACCATTGTGTTTTATCATAAAAAAAAACCAAAAACCGCACATGCTTTCTGTTGAAGATGTCTTTAGCTACTTCCCATGAAAACATACTTGTCACTAATGACATTATTCTACTGAGCCTGAATATAAGGTCAGCATCATTCTTAAGTTACTCCTATGGGTGAATATTAGCAACAGATCAGTCAACCTTCCATTGAATGTACATATTTATCCTTTTTGTACATTTTTACGCATTCTGTCCATCAGTGAACTTAGACTTGTTCCTGACAGTTGGTTTGTGATGGAAAGCTAGAGAAAGAACAAGAATCACATAAACAGGAGCTATATAGATGTCCAAAATAACTTTCATATTTCTACAAAAGATTTTAACCATGATTTTTGTCTTGTTCAAGGAGTTGCTTGGGTTGCCTTTTTCCTTCTAGGAAATCTGCTAGAAGAAAAGTATTCCCAATATTTCCCGTAGTTGAGCTTACGTACTGTTAGAATCGGAGGGAAAGATTGGGATTGGAGGATAAGGGAGGGAAACTTGGAGAACCGTATAGGAAACCTTTGTCCAGTCACATGAAAAAGTGAAAGTCAAATGAAAAACTTCCCTCAGGTGCTTGGTAAGAAATCCAGATGACCTTTGAACACTGTGGGAGCTTAATGCCAGCCCCTCATGTAGTCAAAAATTTTCAGTATAACTTTGGACTCCTCCCATATTTAACTACTAATAACCTACTGTTGCCCAGAATCCTTACTGCTAACAAAAAGAGTGAAGATCTATTTTATATGTCAGATGTGTTATATATTGTGTTCTTAAAGTAAGCTAGAGAGAAGATAACATTAAGAAAAAAACCCAGAGAAAATACATTTAGGGTACCATACTGCATTTGTCACAGGAAATCTGTGTGTAAGTGGACCCATCCAGTTCAAACTCAAATTTTCTGATAGTTGTTTATGTGGAGGGATAATTAAAGTGAAAATAATGATAAAAGTGATATATTACTAAATTGAAAGCCCTATATTCATGTTTCTGAAATATTGTTTCAGAGCAATTATTATACTAGAAACCAAACCCAAAATACTAATATTTCAGTATAATTCTTCAGCATTTCAGTAACTGTTAATTGTGTCATAATGATCTACTAAGATCTAGCAAGCATCGATACATCCAATTTTACAAAAATATGTGAATATATATATATATTTATACACACATCCATATACACACATATATCTGTCAACTATCTTTAAATGCTAAGTCCCATTTCATAGTATATTAATAACAAAGGCAAATGAAAACCCACATCTTGTCATTTTGAGAAAAAAACTGTAGACTGTGTATCAACTCATCTTATTGCCATTGTACTGGGGGGGAAAAAAAAGGAAAGAAAACCCCAAGCCTGGTCTGGGAAGGTTACACTTTAGTGTTACTGGTAATGTCAGATTAGGTCACTAGGTATATTGATTTTCAGCTCAGTTTTTGGTCCTTTACTGACCGAGAAAACCCTCCTGAGATTGACCTACTTGATGGACACCAGGCTGTGCCTTGAGAAGTGTTATTTGCCCTTCCCAGCCTATGAGGCCAGTGGGATCTGAGCACATACTTAAAATGCGGCCCTTCTTGCCCATCCCACTCTCCTGAGTCATCTGCCATCTGTGGATTCTGGGCCCATGTCTGCCCCCCCCCCAAAAAAAACTTCAATGCATAAATAGACTCTGCTTGGGTGGGAGGGAAGCGCAGCACACCCATTTCCTATGGCTACTGAGTTTATACTCCTCAGATTTCTTTGGTCTTGAGACAAATTGCAAGGAGAAAATTCTGGTCACATTGAAAACTTAATGCTCAGGTGGAGGACACTGCCCTTTTATGCCCCAATATGCAGGTATATCAGTGAATCCGTCCGCCCTCCCCCTTACTCCTGACTCCTTGTCTCCTCTGTCATCTCTTCCCTCCCTCCCTGTCTCTGTCCTTCCCCCTCATCTGCATGGTTCATACCAATAAGGAATTCTAAATCCAAAGACTTTAATACTCAAATGCTTGAGTTTCCTGTTCACCTTCAGTACTCTATTTTGTGTTTCCATCTGCTGTCTGTGGGGAAACCGGGGCACATGAAAGTATGTATGTATTGTAAGGAAGAGAAGAACTTCAGAGCAGTCAAGGAGCCTTATTTGATAAAACAATGAGTAGAAAAGAAAAAGTAAATGTTACATAGCCAAGTGAATTTTATGTACTCTTTTTTTGGAGGAATTTAATGAGCAAAGAATTAGTCACATACCTAATACTCAGAATTAATAATGGCCAATATATCTTCATATCTGTTTCAAGATATATATCTTGTAATATATATATACATATATATATGTTTTACTGTATATATATGTATATATAGTAAAAAAATATTTTTTACTAAAAGAGATCATTCCATTATGGGTATTAAAGGTGTGACCAAAATTATCTTTTACCTACACCTGTGTTCCTATTACTCTTCTTCCAACCCCAGAAACAGCCAGTATCTCATATTTAGTATTTTTCCTTTCATTCCATTTTTATGCACCTAAGTATATATGCAGAAATAGTCCAAGAGTATTATTTTTGTTGTATTTTAACTGCCATAGATCATTCTACATTTTCCAGCCTCATTTTTTTAAATTCAAAAAAAAATTTTTTTAAAGATTTTATTCATTTATTTGACAGACAGAGATCACAAGTAGGCAGAGAGAGAGAGGAGGAAGCAGGCTCCCTGATGAGCAGAGAGCCCGATGCAGGGCTCGATCCCAGGACCCTGGGATCATGACCTGAGCCGAAGGCAGAGGCTTTAACCCACTGAGCCACCCAGGTGCCCCCAGCCTCGTGTTTTTGAGATGTTTCTACATTGTCTGCTTTATAGTGTTCTTTCCTGAAATTGTGACCCATTATACACATGTATTTATCTGTTTCTCTGCTTGTAGACTCTTGGGTTGTTCCCTTGATTTTGCTCTATAAGGAGGAATGCTTCTTGGTATATGTCTCTTTGTATACATATGTAAGAGATCTCCTAGGTATACACCCAGAAGTGCACTTGCTACTTGAGCTGTGTGATCTACACATACTTGCATTCACTGGGGATGGTCAAATTGTCCTCTAAGTCACTGTATCAGTTTATGATCCTGCTAGCCATATCTGAGGGGACCATTCTTTTTCCAGATCTTCTCAATACTTGACATTATCAGACATAGCTGTTTTTACCAAATTGGTAAATTAAGTGGAATTGTGGTTATATCAATTATTAGTGATGTTGGATGACTTTTTATTACTTATTGGTTATTCTGGTTTCTACTTTTTGTTTCTTTTCTGATTGGCTGTATTTTTGCATTACTGATTAAGTGTTTACACATTCTGGAATCCAATTAAGGATGACTTCATGTTCTTGGCTTGAGAACTAGGAGAATGGGGTTAATATTTACTGATATGGATGAGATTTATTTTTTTTAACATACATCAGTTTATTAGCATAATAAAACTATTTCAAGTGGATTTCTTCAGTCTTGTGTAAGTAATGCTTCAGGGAAAACAATAAATATGGTCTCAGCTCTGAAAGCCAAGAGCAATGGAGTTTTTAGTTCTTTGTTCTTACCTTGGGGAAGAAGTTAATTTCATTTGGCCAGCACTCTTGTTGGTGTCCAGACATCAGTGATGCAGAAGGGTCCAACTAACATCACTGCCTCCCTTTCTCTGTGACAGTCTCCCACGTGGCCTGGGGACAGGTTTAGGGTGGGATGTGACTTTCTACTGGTGTGTGTCTCACACCAGTTACAGATATCTTTGTTACCTTCTAGAGGATCCCACACGTTCCTTGGTCTGTTGAAAGAGCAAGGATTATTTGAACATTCTGGCTCAGCCAGTGTTGTAGCCGCTGGATGACATACGATATACATCACACTGTGAATGTCACTAGTAAATCTAAATGTGTTAACGCTGAACTAAAGATCTGGTTACTGGCCCTTTGCTTTTCTACATGTTGTAATACTGTCTTGTGTCAGTTACTTGTATTTGCGCTTTGCTCCTCGTGAACTTGGATGTTTACAAGGGTTTCCTCCTAATGTAATCAAACTTATTACTTCTTCCCTATGGTAGGTGCTTTTGGAGTCTTACTTAAGAAACCTCTTCCCACATACTTTCTTAAGTTTTACTTGATTCTACATAGATTTAATGTTTGTTGCTTATGTTTATTTTTAAGTTCATATGTGAGAAAGATCATCTTTTTTCCATTGAATTCCAGCACAGTGTTGAATGGAGGTGTTGAGAGGGGATGTCCTTGCCTCCATTCTGATTTGAAGAAGAAATCATCTAGTTTATGTACATTAAGTATGATGTTCACAGTCAGCTTTATGTAGATTTTTTTTAATCAATTTGAAGAAGCACTGATCTACCCCTACTTTTATGATAGATTTTATTGTGCAATGGCATTACATTTTCTCCTATGCTCTTTATGTGTCTCTTGATGTGATTATATGATTTTTCTTCTTTGGCCAATTGATATGATGAATTTTATTCATTTTTGAAAGTTGAGCTAGCCTTTCATACCTAAGGTAAGTTCCACTTTGTCATGGTGTATAATTCTTTTTAATTTTTTCTGTAGTAAGATTTAATTTGGTAATGTTTGGTTGAGGATTTTTGCGCTTATGTTCATGAGAAACATAGGTTTGTAGTTTGACTTTCCTTCAGTGTCTTTGTTTTTGGAATTATAATAATGCTGTCCTCATTGGATTAGTTGGAAGTAATCTCTCTACTTCGATTTTCTGGAAGAAATTACAGAAAATTTGTATTACTCTTCCCTTAAAAGTTCAGTAGAATTTTGTTTTCACACTCTTAATTTTTTCCTTGAATTTTCTATTTTGTGGAATCATTTTTATTCTTTCTGAGATAGAGCTTTTGGTAATGCTTTCAGTACACATTTGTGTGTAGAAATTTTTTTTGGATACCTTATACTTATATATAAAAATGGCTTCATTTTAATGCTACTTTGTGGAGATTTTCAGTTGATAAATATATTTCCTTGGCACTTTGGCAGGATTATTATTCTGTTGTCATTTCATTTCTGTTCTTGATGATGAGAAGTGTGCTATCCATTTTGATTGGGCCATTTTTCATTCTGTGATGGGTCTGGTCTCCAGGCATTGGTTACTGAGTGCTGATATTATTCCTTATGTAGAAAAAGTTAAGACCTTTTTGCTAATAATTTTTATGTCTAGGTAAAATTAAAAAATATTTTTGGAATTCAAGAAGTACTTTTAGTCTGAAGAATTCTCTTTTCAGTTATTAGAAGTTTTTATCCTGTCTTACACATTTCTCACACTTTCTTACTATTTGTTCCTTCTGGAATTTCTATGGGTTTTCAGTGATTCTTACCTTTTTTTAATCCCTCTTCTCTATTTGTAACTTTGTACTGCATTGTGGGAGACTCATGGTTATTTCTTTATAGTGATTTATTTTTCATCTTTGATGTTTTAGTTATTAAATGTTTTTATTTTAGTGACTATGTATTATTTGTCCTTGATTATTTTCTGTATCTACTTCCTTTCAAAAGGACTTTTTATGGATTCCATTTTTGCGTTTTAGACATCCTTTTTGGATTGTTCTGTATTCTAGGTTGTCAATTATAAATTGACATACATAAATTATTGATTCTATGGACTATATTTTGTGTTGTTAACATGTATTTTTCTTCCTTGGGTATCCTCTGAAGGATTTCTTCATTCCATTTTAAAGTGACCCTATAGGCTTCACCAGATCTGATCGACCATTTAGATACCTTTTTCAGTTCAGGAGTTTCATAATTAATAAATGTGCTTGTGGTTCTTACTTGATTTGGGTGGGGATTCTCTTGTTCCACATATGTCCAGGTAACCAGTTCATTGCAGGCTGCTGGAAGCTGGCTGCTTTTCAGAAAATTTCAAGTCACCATTTCCTTAAGTAATATTCTCTTTCCTCAGTCCCAGCTTTATACAGGGAGCCCAGTGCTGTTTCTCTAACATTAGTGATAAGACTACCTAAATCTGCAGTCTTTCAGTAATGGCTTAAACCTTCAGCCCCTAGGGCATATATCTCCTCGTTTTCTCCTGTAGTTCACATGGCTTCAGTTCTTGCTAGATTTCTGGTACAAGGGTATTTTCCTTCTTTGCCTTCAGACTTGGCTATGTATTTTCCCCAGACAGCTTTAATTGAGAAGAGATGGATATACCTACATTTACTCAATTCATCATTTTGACTGTAAGTCTCCAAAACTATTCTTCTCTGGTCAGAAAAACACAACACAACAAAACAAAACACCAAACTTTTCAGTGAAGTTCAAGTGTTTAATTGGTGGCTACAGAAGTTTTCAGCCATCCTTTGGAGTGAATGTCTTTAGAATTCTTACTTGTAGCTATCCTTTTAAAATTAACTTTCTTTGCGTTCAACCCAGTAGTTCACAAAAGAAGATTCCTTTAGTTGCTCATGTCACTTTTCCTGAGGGGTGAAAATAGAATGTTGGAACCTGGTTTCTGTCTTTATTTTTTTTTAAGATTTTATTTATTTGACAGAGAGAGATCACAAGTAGGCAGAGAGGCAGGCAGAGAGAGAGAGAAGGAAGCAGGCTCCCTGCCTAGCAGAGAGCCCGATGCGGGACTCGATCCCAGGACCCTGAGATCATGACCCGAGCTGAAGGCAGAGGCTTAATCCACTGAGCCACCCAGGCGCCCTGGTTTCTGTCTTTAGTTTCCATATTTCTCTAAATTTAATGTTCTATTTAGGAGACCTACTGGAAAAGTACAGGTACCCTCACTAAATACTTAACCTTCTGTGTTTGTAGTTTTCCTAAGACGATCAGGATTACCAAGAGCAAATCTGAATAATCAGTCGACCACTTAAAAGCAAACAATTATATTATGATTTTTTTCTTGTAGATGAGAATTAGAACTGAAAACAGTTATGCCCTCATAACTGATTAATATGATTAATATGGTCCTCATAACTGATTAATAAAATTTTACTCATTTACTGACCTCTTGATTCAGCCAACAAGTATATATGCTGATTGTATGCCAGGTATTCTAAAGGGTACTGAGATAACACTAAACCATACAAAACATGCCCAGAGTGCCTTCATGGAGTTTATACCATCCAATGAAAGGATGGGCTAGTTACAGCCAAGAGGGTGCTGAAGCCCACCCACATTCATTTGTTTACTTATTGTCTATGGATACTTTCTCATGATGAGGGCAAAGTTGAATAGTGGAAAACAGAGACCCTATGTCCAGCAAAGCCCAAAATAACTTACTCTCTAGTCATTTAAAGAAAATATTGAACAGAAGACAGAGACCTTAAGCAGTGAAAACAAAACTCCAATTAAGTAGAGTTTCTAAGGAGGAGGAATAGAGGCTCTCGAAGCATGAACATGGGAAGTATGCCTGGTCTGAGGGCACAAGGCAGTAGTGTTGGGTCTAATGGGTGCTTAAGAATGTTTAAGACTCATATATTAGGAGAGGGAGGAAGGAGAAGTTCATTAGACCATTTGAGGCAAGGAGACAGCATGTGTAAAGAGTAAGCTTAGAATATAAGAACAGAAAGGAGGATCCTGTATCTGGAACACAGTAAGTTAGGGTCGCACAAAATGAGGCTGGAGAGGTAGGCAAGGGCCAGGTAGTTGAAAGGCAATTAGTTTTCATTAGTAGTTTAGATTTTTTTTCTTAGAAACAAGGAAAAGCCTTTGAAGCAAAAAGGAACAGTTAGAAGCCTATTGTAATCCTGTGCATGAGACCTGGTTTTTAGTAATGAGCAAGCTGAGAAAATAGTGGATGAATTCAATTTGATGGTGATGAAAGGAAAAATTGATGGGGATGTTTTAGAAAGTGGAGAAATTACTGTGACCCCCCGTCTTCCACTTTGGAGATTATCATTTATGAAGATGGTGGACATGGGGAGAGGGTCAGGGTTGGGTGGGACAGCTCATGAGTTAAATTTTAGGGTATGTTGAGTTTGAGGTGTGTATTGAATCAACAGTGGGCTCTGTTAATGTGCAACCAAGAAGAGAGACAGTTACAAGTATAAGGCGGTAATTTTAAGCTAGTGATTTTCCCCCCCAGAATGAACAAAAACAAAAGAGACTTGATAGTATTTTCTGACTCTGTGTGTGTTGGACCTATGAGAAAGTCTCTGTGAGGTTAGCTGTGTGTGGGCTGGAATTGTAAAGAGCCATTGTATGGAAACTTTTGCTGCAGCCTTGTCCAGTTCTGTGTTTTTGATCAGGGAAACATCTACTGAACTTCATTTCTGTTTCTCTGGGGTAAGTTGGCAATAAAAAAAAAAAAAAGCATAGAGCTGGGTGTACAGAAGGGTCTAGGCATTATATAACCCCCTGTGTTACAAATCCCCCCCAAAGGTATAACATATTCCCAGCCCACAAAATTGAAATGATACATCTAGATTTCTTAAATGGGCTAAAATTGTATGTGTTCTAAATGTGATGAAAATATGACTTATGATAGGAACTAATAAATACTTTCTCTGTATAGGACCTTTGTGATGATAAATTTCTTCTGTTCTAGTTAATGTCCTTCGAGGTGCAATTTTTAAACCTTGCCTTGCTAGGTGAAATAGCTTATGGGTAGATACATTTATCTGCTTTCTAATTCGTTTCCCTATCTTGAGGGCCACCAGAATAATAGCTTCTCTTTTTATCAAAGGATATCACTCCTGATGTGATGGAGTATATTTCTAATAATAGAAAATATTAATCCATGTATGCTTATACACTTGTCTTTAACTGTACATTTTTATCTCCAGTTATACAAATATTGGTGCCAAGTAACCAGTGTTCACAAGAATTTATTGTATCATTAATAGGATTGTTTTTGTTGTATGATTTACTTAGCATTGTTTGCATAAATTATGGAAATTTATACAATAGCCCCAGGTATCAATCAAGTACAAATCTAATAGAAAAATGTAGGCAGGCTGATTTTTCTGCGTTTGTTGGGTTTGTATTGTTAAAAACCACATTTTCATTTTTAGGATGGTGGGAGATGTTTAGAAACAGCCCCTAAGCCTGCGTGTCCTCAATAAAGTTGCCCTTCCTAAAAGGAAATGTCTGCACTGGTAGGCAGGAATAAAAAAGTTTCCACATTTCAGGGTCAATGATAGGAACGTTAAGTACTGAAATTAACATCTTAAACCCAAGGCTACCAGATCAGTTAGGTTATTTTTCAGAGAATGGTAGGGAAGTGACAGAATTCTGTTAAAGGAAAAAGAAAGGAACATTTTCACTACCCTTTAAATCCATGGTCATCTGCACAGAAATGTAGCCAGTATCTCGACAAATGGCTTTAAAAATAAGGTTTCTATGGTGAGATCTGTTATTTGTGTAGATACTTTATTAGGGTAGAGTGACATTGCAGTAGATGGGAGCATTATAAAGGTAGAATGTAAAAGTGACTGGGTGTAAGACTTGCATAGGTAACATTTTTTGAATTTAGAAGACTAAAAAGTATAAGTAGCAATGTAATCCATTAGAGAGAAACAGCATGCTTGTGAAATATTGCTTCAAGCTTAACACTGATAGTTTGGAGGCTTAATCAAACTGAATTAACTTCCACAAATGTGACCCTAAGGTAGATTGTTGATTATCATTCTCAGTTAGTGAGTCCTCTGTTTTTCTCATGCTTAATGGTCAAATTTGGATCTATCCAGGCAGGGACAGCTGTGGATGATTCCTTTCCAAGCCACTCAGTTCAGTTCTTGCCAAGATTTCCCCAGTGTCAATGACAATGTCAATTGTAATGTTAGTGTTTCCAAAGGAGTGCTTGAAGATTAAGACTGTTTTCCAAAGGAAGATTTAGATTCTATAGTTAAATGTTTCAAGTTTGGTGGAATCAGCTATTTGTTCTTTTCTAACTTACACCATCAATTTAGAAAACAGACCCAAGTAGTAAGGTGATAGGGGTAAATTTAAATTTTTTGTAGGTTTTCTAAATTTTAAAAATGACATGCTCTGGGTTTATTTTTGTAATACTGTTTTTTCAATAGTTGTTGAAGTAAGAGGTATAAATGGCTAGAAACGAAGGTGGTGCTGAAGGCCTAATAATTCAAAAGACGTGCCACCCCTACTCCCATTTCCTAGAGGACTTCATTTCTAACACTTTCAGCTGTTTTATTTGTGTACACTTTTAAAATATGAAAATATACTGCTATTTGAAATTTTTTTTTCTACTGATTGCTGAATTGGGTAAAGCTTTGGCGTTGTCACCATGACTGCCCCCCTACCTCGCCCTTACCATGCATACTCACGCTCACCTCCCACTTTGACTTACTACAAGCTCTCTGTACAGTTATGTCTTCAGTTTGTTGGTTTCTTTTGGTTAAATGAGACTACAGGGATTATATAATTAAGACTGTCAATGACTATGTTTTTCAAAGCTTAGTCATGGACTGTACCAGGATGTACCAACTGTCTTGTCATCATTTGCTTATGCTCATCTCTAGTTACCTCTTAATTAATCCATGAAATTTGTAATAATAGTAAGCCTCTCAGTGTGGTCAAATGCATCAGTTAAAATCTCAGGTTTTGCTTTGGAGACATTTTTCTGGAGTGTTGCATTCCCCTGCAATCTGAACTGGACTCTTTTTTGGGAGGGATGGGTTGGATTCTGATCATCCAGGATATTCCTTTCAATTTTCTTTTTCTTTCTTTCTTTCTATTTATTTATTTATTTATTTATTTATTTTTGTGGTGTTCAGTTTTATTTTCTAGATGCTCTGACTTCCTTTTGCTTACTGCCTTATTTCAACAGAACACATTCTTTAGTAGCTTCCTAAAAGGACGTTGCACTGAAGGTAGAACTTTTTTGTGACCTCACTTGTCTGAAAACACCATTCTCTTACCCTCGCACTTGATTGATCGTCTAACTAGGAATAGAAGTTTAGACCAAAAGTCATTTCCTCTTGGAATTGTGTAGGTATTGTTTGTTAACTTCTAGATGAGAAGCAGGATTTTTTGATTCCCAGTCATTTAAATGTGGCCAAATTGTTCTCACCGTAAACCGTTACAGAATTCTGACATTATTCTCAGTGTTTCTGAAAAATCAGCATAATGAACCGTGTTGCCAGTATTTCTTATTTATTGTTCTCTGCATTTATGGGTCACATTTATTCTGGAAAAAGTCTTCAGTGTTGCAAATATATTTTCTTTGATTTCTTTAATAAGTTGCTTTCTTTGTTTTCTCTGTTCATTCTTTCTGTACTTGTATTTTTTGGATGTTTGACGCCCATGACAGAACTCTTAATTCCTTTATGGTTCCCCCCATTTTTCACTTCATGTTTCCTAGTTTTCTTTTCAGTTTTTGTGATATTGTGTTTTTTTTGGTAATTTTTTGTTTTTTTTAATTACTTTCCAGTGTACTAGAATTCATTGTTTATGCACCACACCCAGTGCTCCATGCAATATGTGCCCTCCACAATACCCACCACCAAGCTGGCCCAGCTTTCCACCCCCTGCCGCTTCAAAACCCTTAGATTGTTTTTCAGAGTCCATAGTCTCTCATGGTTCATCCCCCCCACCCCCAATTTCCCTCAACTCCCTTCTCCTCTCCATCTCCCCATGTCCTCCATGTTATTTGTTATGCTCCACAAATAAGTGAAACTGTATGATAATTGACTCTCTCTGCTTGACTTACTTCACTCAGGATAATCTCTTCCAGTCTCGTCCATGTTGATACAAAAGTTGAGTCTTCATCCTTTCTGATGGAGGTATAATACTCCATAGTGTCTGAAATTCTCCTTTTTGGTGTGGTCTTTGCCTGGTTTGGGGTCAGGGTAATGCTGGCTATATAAAAAGAGTCTGGAAGTTTTCCTTCTGCTTCAATTGTTTGAAACAGCTTCAGGAGAATAGGTGTTATTTCTTCTTTGAAAGTTTGGTAGAATTCCCCCAGGGAATCCGTGAGGTCCTGGGCTCTTGTTTTTTGGGAGGTTTTTGATCACTGCTTCCATCTCGTTACTAGATATCAGTCTATTCAGGTTGTCACTTTCTTCCTAGTTCAATTTTGGGAGTTTATATTTTTCCAGGAATGCATCCATTTCATCTAGGTTGCTTAACTTATTGGCATATAACTGTTGATAATAGCTTCTGATGATTGTTTCTACTTTTCTACTTCCTTGGTGTTAGTTGTGATCTCTCCCTTTTCATTTGTAATTTTATTAATTTGAGATTTCTCTCTTTTCTTTTGGATTAGTGTGGCCAATGGTTTATCGATCTTATTGATTCTTTCAAAAAACCAGCTTCTAGTTTCATCACTGTATCTCTAGTTTCTACCTCATTCATCTCTGCTCTAACCTTGATTATTTCCCTTCTTGTGTGTGGAGTTGGTTTAATTTGTTGTTGATTCTCCAGTTCTTTAAGGTGTAGAGACAGCTGTTGTATTCGGGATTTTTCAGTATTTTTGAGGTAGGCTTGGATGGCTATGTATTTCCCCCTTAGGATCGCCTTTGCTGTATCCCATAGGTTTTGGACGGACGTGTCTTCATTCTCATTGGTTTCCATGAATCGTTTAAGTTCTTCTTTGATCTCCTGGTTGATCCAAGCATTCTTAAGCAAGGTGGTCTTTAGCTTCCAGGTGTTTGAGTTCCTTCCAAACTTTTCCTTGTGGTTGAGCTCCAGTTTCAAAGCATTGTGATCTGAGAATATGCAGGGAATTATCTCAAACTTTTGGTATCAGTTGAGTCCTGATTTGGGACCCAGTATGTGGTCTATTCTGGAAAAGGTTCCATGTGCACTTGAGAAGAATGAGTATTCTGTTGTTTTAGGGTGGAATGTTCTGTATATATCTATGAGGTCCATCTGGTCCAATTTGTCATTCAG
>PISX010014754.1:22670-52047 GCA_004024625.1 Mellivora capensis
CATATTGGGGGCATAGATATTTACAATTGTTAGATCATCTTGGTGGATAGTCCCTTTAAGAATGATGTAGTGTCCTTCTGTATCTCTGACTACAGTCTTTAGTTTAAAATCTAATTTATCTGATATGAGAATCGCTACCCCGGCCTTCTTTTGAGGCCCATTGGCATGAAAGATGTTTCTCCATCCCTTCACTTTCAATTGGGGTGTATCCTTAGGTTCGAAATGGGTCTCCCGTAGACAACATATGGACGGGTCCTGTCGTTTTATCTGCTCTGTAACCCTGTGTCGTTTTATGGGCGCATTTAGGCCATTCACATTGAGAGTTATCGATAGATACGTTTTTATTGACATCGTGTTACCTTTGAAGTCTTTCTTTCTGTAGATTGTCTCTATATTTCTGTACAATGATATTCCTGGGGTTTTTCTTTTATTAACCCCCCTTAATATTTCCTGCAGTGTCGGCTTGGTGTTTGCAAACTCTTTTAAGGCTTGCCGGTCTTGGAAACTCTTTATCTCTCCATCCATTTTGAATGTCAGTCTTGCTGGATAAAGTATTCTTGGCTGCATGTTCTTCTCATTTAGTGCCCTGAATGTATCTTGCCAGCCCTTTCTGGCTTGCCAGGTTGCTGTGGACAGGTCTGATGTTTTTCTGATGGGCTTTCCTCTGTATGTAAGGAGCTTCTTTGTCCTAGCTGCCTTCAAGAGAGTTTCTCTAGAATTATAATTCCTCATTCTTACTATCAGGTGTCTTGAGGTGTTTCGAGAATATAAAATCTTGGGGGGGGGACCGTTCTGCCTCTAGTACCTGAACGCTGTTTCCATTTGCGATATTTGGAAAATTTTCATGAAGAACGTGTTCGACAATATCTTCTAGACTTCTTTCTTTCTCCTCCCCTTCAGGGGTTCCAATAATTCTGACGTTGGAACGTTTCATGGCATCATTTATTTCCCTGATTCTGTTTTTGTGGCTTCTAAGCTGTTTGTTCCAGGCTTCCTCCTGATCCTTTCTCTCTGTTTGTCCTCCAGATCACTAATTCTATCTTCTGTCTCAGTTACTCTAGCTTTTAGAGAATTTAGATTAGATTGGAACTCATTGAGAGCCTTGTGAACATCATCCCTGGTGGCTTTCAGTTCTGGCCTAATCAATTCCATTTGGTCGTCCATGGCTTTCTTTAACCTAGCTATTACCTGGATACTTGTTAGCCTGAATTCCCTTTCTGACATAATGTCTGTGTTGGTAGTCATTAGCTCTGTTGCAGAGGGCCCATCCTCTGAATTTTTCTTCTGCTGGGCATTCCTCCTCCTAGTCATTTTGGTGAGAGTTGGCTGAACGGTTATAGCTGGATGTATCGACCTTGGTGCAGTGAAGGTGCACCCTGGAATGCTTCTGAGCAATCAAGAGTCCCCACCCAAATGAAAGAAAAAAAAGAGAGAAAGCAGAAAAAAAAGAGAGAGAGAGAGAGAGACAGGAAAAAGAAAAAAGGATAAAAGAGAAGGCTCAGTGCAAATGGGCCCCAAGGTAAGGTTTGTGAAGTATACAAATACAAACAAATACAGACAAACAAAAAAGACTGATAAAAGTATATGACAAGAGAAGAAAAAAAATATGTACATATATATGTAGAAGCAAAACAAAGAAACAAACAGACAAACGAAAAAAAGAACCTCGTCAAAAAGAACCCTAAGTATAAGATTTATATACTATCAGGACAATCACAAATATACAAAAATACTGGTAGGAGAAAAAGATGGGAGAGTGGTTGTAAATTCTCAGTGTGGTCGAGGAAGGTTATTTTGATTCTTCCTGGATGTATCTTGATATCTTTTTTCAAGGATACAACTTTCCTAAGATAACAGGGGATTAAAAATTGGTTTACCTATAGGGGTAGCATTGATTGGGGAAAGGGGGTTATCTTGAAATTTAACTCTATGAATATTAGCAAATAAAAGTAAAGAAAAGAATGATCTAAACTAAACTGAAGTGAAATTTAAAAAATAGAAAAGCAAAAGAAAAACATGGGTATATGTATCAAAAAGTTCAGGTTAAAAGGTTATTTTGGAATTTGATGTACTGGACATCTCACTGTGATGGTAAATAGGCTAAAAAAATCTATATAAAAATATTAAAAAAAAATTTAAGAATGAACCAGAATTGTGAGAACGAATTAAAAATTAAACATTGTATCTATGAAGTAGTCCTGATTGTTCTCTTCTTGGCAGGTTGGCTTTCTGGGGGAGGGGCCTGCTGCAGGGGTTTTCAGGCAGTGTTTCCTGAGTTAAGTCCTTCAGCCCCCCTCCAGGGCGTGGGCTCTGAGGAAACCCGGCCTTCAGGCTTTTGTTCTCTGGAGGTTTTTATGTCTGTTTGTTTGTTTTCTCTCCCCTTGGCAGCTCCCCATGGTTCTTTAGAAGGTTTAGAGGTTTAGAGGAAAGCAAACAGCACCCAGACCTCCCTCCCAGAGAGAAGCCCCAGTCCATTCCCCTCTGGGTGCTGCAGAGCAGGTTCCCAGGCGAGATCTCTGGGGATACCTGTATGTCCTGCTTGTACTCAAAACCACAACAGCAGCAGCTGTCTGGGCAGCTCCAGACCGCCAGAGAGGTTCCAAGCAGTGAGTGCAAGCTGAGATTTTCCTGCTGGCCTGGGCTGGGAGCGCTCAGACTTTCTGGGTCCTAGTGCACCTGGTTGGTGCTGCTGCACAGGCCTCTCTCAGGGGAAGGGGAGGGGGTGGAGCGAGTCTCAGGCTCTTCTAGCGGGGCGCTGAGCACCTGTGGGGACTGCAAAAAGGCTCTTTCTGCCCCGAGAGGGTCCCAGCCCCTGCCACACGCCAAGCGCCCTTAGGAGGTCTCCTCGTGGCTCAGGGACCAAGACCTGGTTTCTCCGCCGCACTCTCTCTGGCTCAGCACCAGGGTTGTCTGTCCTCCGTGGGGAACTTAAGCCCCTGTCCCTAACTGTCCCAATTCCCACAATTTCCCCCTGTGATCCTTTGCTCTTTTTGAGTGCTTTCTATCAGACTTCAAGTTAATGCTGGTCCCCAGTCGTAGGGCACTCTCGTATTGGGGTATTACTTTCCAATAGGTCTCCTCTGGTGGCTCCCTCCCCCTTTTGTTTATCTTCCGATACCAGTCCAGTGTTCCCACTCTGCTTTACCTGCCCACTGGCGTCTTCTGCCCCCGTAGAGATCCTGACGTGTAGAATTCTGATCTCAGGCTGATTTCATGGGTGATCAGAGTTCCTTGGTAGGTAATCAGCTCACTTTAGGGGACAGGTTGAACCAGCGCCGCCTCCTAGTTCCCCGCCATCTTGTCCTCCCCCTTGTGGTGAAATTTAAATGTGATTTTTTCCCTTCTTTTTTGTGCTCCTTAATTATTAGTGTATATAAATGAAACAGATTTCTTAATATTGATTTTCTATCCTGCAATCTCACTGAATTCATTTAAGTTTTAGTAGTTTTTTTGTTGAGTCTTTAGGGCTTTCTGTATTTAGTATCCTGTCATCTGCAAATACTGTAAGTTTTCCTTATCGATGTTGATGTATTCTAATTCCTTATTCTTACCTGATTGCTGTGGCTACGACTTCCAGTACCATGTTAAAAAACAAAACAAAACAAGTGTTGAGAGTGGATATCCTTTTCTTCCTTATCTTAGGGGAAAAGCTCTTAATTTTTCACCATTGAGTATTGTTAGCTGTGGATTTTTCATATAGGGCCAATTCAACATATGTGTTAAATTCTGTTCCTTCTGAACCTACTTTGTTGAGGGTGTTGTTTTGTTTTTTTTTATCATGAATGGATGTTATACTTTGTCAAATGCTTTTCCTGCATCTATTAAAATAATCCTAGAGATTTTATCCTTTCTCTTGTTGATGTGATTGTCACATTGACTAATTAGTGAGTATTGAGCCACCCTTGCATCCCAGGAATAAATTCCACTTAATTGTGGTGAATGCATTTTTTAAATTTATTGTTGGATTCAGTTTGCTAGTGTTTTGTTGAAGATTTTTGTTTCTACATTCATCCGAGATATTGGCTCATAGTTCTCCTTTTTGGTAGTGTCTTTATTTAGTTTTTGTATCCAGTAATGCTGGCTGGCCTCATAGAATGAGAGTTGCTGCCTGTGTTTTCAAGGATTTTGATGGATTTTGCTGCTTCCCAAAGATTTGAGACCATCATGTTGTCATTTTTGTTTGTCTCAGTGTACTTTCTGGTTTTTTCTTTGATTTCTTGGTTGAACCATTCATTATATATAACCTCCATGTATTTGTGTTTCTTTCCTCCATGTATTGTGTTTCTTTCCAGAGTTTTTTCCAGAGTTTTTCTTGAGGTTGATTATTTCTAGTTTCAGAGTATTGTGGTCAGAGAAGAACCATGGTATGACTTCAGTCATTTTGAATTTGTTGACACTTGCTTTGTGGCCTAATATGTGATCTGTCCTCAACAATGTTCCATGTGCACTTGAAAATAATGTGTGTTTTGCTGTTTTAGGATGGAATGTTCTGAATAGAATGGTTAGATCCATCTGGTCCAATGTGTCACTCACAGCCACTATTTTTTTTTTTTTGGTTGATTTTCTATTTGGACAATCTGTCCATTGATGTAATTGGGGTGGTTGTCAAAGTCTGCACTACTATTACATTATTAAATTACTATGAATTATGACCTTTATGTTTGTTATCAGCTGCTTCACATACTTGGTGCTCCTGTATTGGATGCCTAAGTATTTACTAAGTTATACTTTCTTGTTGGATTTTTTCTTTCATGATTATATAAAGTCCTCCTTTGTCTATTGTTACAGTCTTTGTTTTAAAGTCTATTTTGTCTGATCCAAGTATTGCTACCCTGGCTTTCCTTTCACTTCCATTTGCATAGTAGATGCTTTCCATCCCTTCATTTTCAATCCACAGGTGTCTTCTGTGGTACTGAAGTGAGTTTCTTGCAGGCAGCATGTAAATGAGTCATGCTTTTTTTAATCCATTCTGTCGCCCCTGTGTATTTCAATTAGAGTGTTTAGTCCATTTACAAAGTAGTTATTTATAAGTATGTATGTATTGTCATTTTGTTACTTGTTTTATGATTGCTTTTGCAGTTCTTGTGCTCTTTTCTCGCAGTTTGTTTTTTTTTTAGTGATTTACTTGGATTCCTTTCTTTTTATTATTTGCATATCCATTACTGGTTTTTGATTTGTGGTTACCATTAGGTTGGTATACAACATCTTATGCATAGAATAGTCTGTATTAAGTTGATGGTCACATAAGTTTGAACCCATTCTTTACTCCTATCTTCACCATGGTTTAAGTAGATGGTGTCCTGCATTACATTCTTGCTTTCTCTTAATTCTGTGACAAATTGTTATAGATATACTTAATCTTACTGCTTTTGTTTTTCCTACTTTCCTTACTCCTGATTTTGGTCTTCCCTTTCTACATAGCGTCCCTTGAACATTTCTTGTACGGCTAGTTTACTGCTGATGTATCCCTTTAACTTGATTGGGGAAATGATTCTGTGTGATATTCTGAATGATAGTCTTGTATTCTGAATGATAGTCTTGATGGATTAAGTGTTCTTGGCTGCAGGTTTTCTTGCAGTGCCACTCTCTTCTGGGCTTTAGAGGTTCTGCTGAAAAATCAGCTCATAGTGTAATGGGGCTGCCTTTGTATGTAAATCCTTTCCTTTTCCCTGCTGCTCTAAAATTCTCTCTTTATCACTACATTTTGCCATTTTAGTTAGTCTCTGTCTTGGTGTGGCCCTCCTCAGGTTGTTTTTACTGGGGACTGTCTTTGCCTTCTGCATCTGGATTTCTGTTTCCTTCCCCTAATTCAGGAAATTTTCAGTTATTATTTCTTCAGATAAATTTTCTGGATGCTGCTGTTGTTGCTAACCTTTTGAAGAATGGCACCTGGGCTCATTCCAGTTCTTGGCTATTACAGATGGATACACTGTGGTCATTGATATACAGGCTTTATAGGAGTATAACTTTTCATCTCTCTAGGATAAATACCCAAGAAGGTAATTTCTAGGGCATATGGTAACTGTATGTGAATTTGAAAAGATATTGCTGAACTGTTTCTCAGATTATTTCTGCTATGTTATATTTGTACCAGTTACATTTATACCAGTTTCTCTTCAATCTTGCCAGAATTTGGCATTGCCTTTTTTTTTTTTTTTTTTTTTTTTTTTTTTTTTTTTTTTTTTTTTTTTTTTTTTTTTTTTTTTTTTTTTTTTTTTTTTTTTTTTTTTTTTTTTTTTTTTTTTTTTTTTTTTTTTACTTTAGCCATTTTAATAGGCGTGTAGTGCTGTCTCATGGTTTTCATTTTGCAGTTTGTCGATGATTATGAACTGGAATATCTCTGTGTCATTTGTTTGCAGTCTGTGTATGTTCTTTATTGAACTGTCCCTATATCTTTTTGCTCTTATCCTAATTGGATTATTACCTTAACATTGAGTTTTGGGTTTTTTTCTTTACTTTATTCTAGATACTGTTCCTTTGTTGGATATGTGGTTTGCAAAAATTTTCTCTAAGTCTACAGTTTACCTTTTGATCCTCTTTACATGGGTTTTCAAGGTGCAAATGGCAAATACCCAATTTATCAAATTTCCTTTTTAGGGATCATGATTTTATGTCAAGTCTAAGAGCACCTAACCTAATCTTAGATCTTGAAATATTTCTTCTATAATTTTTCAGAATGTTGTGTGTTTTGTTTTAAATCTGTAATACATTTTGAGTTAATTTTTGTTAAAGAGTGATATTGAGGTCAATTTTTTTCCTTATGGATGTCCAGTTGCTACAGCAGCATTTGTCAAAATGGTTATCTTTCCTCCACTGAATGGCTCTTGCACTTTTATAAAAAAAAAAAATGTGCACATTTCTCTGAGACTATTTCTTGGTTCTTGCTTTGGTCTATTGACCTACATGTCTATCCCTCTGCCAATACTATACTGTCTTGGTTAATATAACTGTATAGTAGGCTGTAATATTGGATAGACAGGGTGGATCTTTTATTATTGCCTTAGAGGTTCTTGATATCTGGAATAAAAAAGTTAAGGTTTATATAGCACATCATTAGGTCTAGTTTTGTAACAAAGATTTTTTGATTAACTGTCAGTGTGAAGTTTTTAGACTTATTACTGGTAAGTAAAATAAAACTTTGATAAGGATGAGATACTTTTTATGTATTTCTTTTTATGAGCCAGGATTTAAAGCTATACACTCATTATTCCTTTTTGTATTTTATTATAGTAAAATATGCCTAAATGTAACAACCATTTTTAAGTGTACAACTTAGTGAAATATTATATATTCACAGTGTTGTGCAGCTGTCACTACTATCCATTTCCAGAACTTTTTCATCATCCCAAACAGAAGCTCTGTATTCATTAAGGGATAACCTCCCAGTCTCCCCTACATTCAATACCTAGTAATGACTGTTGTACTTGGAGTCTCTATGAATTTGCCTATTTGTCCTCCTGTGTCTTGCTTATTTCATTTAGCACAGTGTTCCAGATTCATCCATATTGAGCAGGTATCAGAATTGCATTTCTTTTCATCGTTGAATCCAGTTGAATTCATTGTTGAATTCCAGTGTAGTACATCATTTTGTTTATCTGTTCACGTGTTTATAGATGCTTGGGTTAATTCTAAATTCTTACAGAAACATTATGAGATAATTATTATAATTCCTTTTAACCTCTTCAACAGGGTTAAAAAGATGTCTGAAGGTCTCTAAGACATTAGGTAGATTTGAAGGAGTTTGAATTGATGTATATCTTGCATCAAAGAGACACAGATCATCAGATAAATGATCTTAAAACATTAGGAGTTGCCTCAAAAATGACCAAAGAGTCTTAGGAGCCTCTGATATTGACTGTTGAAACCCCCAAGTTTAACCAGGGAAGTTCCTCCTTAATGTGATTTACATTTTGCTTAAACAAAAGATCATGTATCTAAAGTCAATGAGAAGATCCTTTCTATCTCAAAATTCAGAAATTTCCAACAATATTTATACTACTGGGGAACAAATGCCTTAAAGTATGGAGGGTTGTTGTTCAACTTAGAAGAAGAAAAGGGATACAGTTACCTAATTAAGTTGAAGAATCTTTGTGTGGAAAAATTGTACAGTATGCTCCAGAGATTACTTGGTCTCATATCTTGTGAATCTTTCTGGGTCATTTCTACCTTACATCACCTTTGAGCTATTTTATAGCAGCATTTATAGAAAATTGGTAATAAAGCAAATAATTCTTGTCCATAGAAATGCAACTGAATCTCATCTGGTGTAATGCAATTAAGTATTACCCTGCAGAAGGATAGTTTTTCACACTCTTATAAATGCATTTCAGAATTCTGGTGGAGCTGTGTAAGTGAGGTCAGCATTTTGCTGGTGGTAGCATTAATGGATCCCCCATTGATGAATAATTTAAAGTCCTTTATAAGTGTTTATTTTATATTTGTATGAGTCATGATATCACTTCCCCTCCTTTTTTCTTTTAATAATCACTTAATTAAAACATTAATTTGGAGTTTAGGTAACTAGTCCAAGGTCTGGAGATCAGTTCTTGGCCAAACCTGGGAGAAATTCCCAACAGAATGAAATTCCTTCTTAGGTGCCCAGAGGAGCTTATAAAAACCCTCACAGAATTCTAGAGTTGCACAAGTGGCCTCGAGATGTCCCGACTTCCTTCCATATTTGTCTTCACGTTGTAGAGAATGAACTCAAAGCTCAGGAGCTCCACCAACATACTCAGAGTCCAGCAAGGGACTTAAAAGAGTTAGAGGCAATTCCAAGACTCAAATTATATCTCTTCACGGTAAGAGAATTCTGGCTTGGACTGGAGTTTTCAGTGAAAGCACAAAATAGACAACTTTTGTAAATCCAAGAAGATATTTGAAATAGAGAGAAAAGGATTTCTGCTGATAGAATTCTTTTCTGAACTGTATGAACACTTAGACCCAACCCAAGCAACAGTTTGCCTCTACTTTCATAAATTTTTACCTTGAGATGATTGAAATAACTTTGTGACTTTATTTCTGTAATATAAGTTATTCATATAGTTGGTTTTGTGATAAATAAATATTGGCATCCTGAGTATTTTAGCCTAATGGTGTTGAGGCAAGTATATTCAAAATGGGTTGCATTATTTAAAATGTTAAAGTATATTCTGTATTTTTGCCTTATAAATAACCTGGAAGGGTGTTAAAGATGAACAGAGTTAGAACTGAACCTATCAGTAATGAATCAGAAAACTTTGACTTAGAAAATTCACTTTAACTGTGGAGGAGATAAATATTTTCCTCCAAGAAGGAAACAAAGGTCATAGACCTAATGTATAAGACCATTTTCTCAGTAAATATACTATAAATAGCATATGTGACATTTCAGTACAAATGCAAATTTGTTATTATAATTTCATCATGAGTATTAGGTAGAATACAAATATTCAGAATGAAGAAAATAAATATATGCATTTAAGTCTTGTTGGTATTGTTGCTTTCAAATGGTTTCTCACTCTGGCATACAGAGCTGTCTTTATACTTTTTAATAGTCCTTCTTCCTTCTGAATACTTACCCTGAGCTCCCTCCCTCTCTCTCTTACTTAGAATCTAGAGGATTTAGGCATTTGTGTCGTCACTGTAGAATTCATAGCAACCTTACACTTGTTCATGTAGTTACTCATTCAACACCATGTATTGAGAACCTTTATGAACCAGGATCTGAGCTGGGTATAATCACTTGACTTAGGTCTTGAGGGATGAAGAGTAAAGGTAGCAAAAGAATATCAGGAAGTGGGAGCAACACGTGCAAAGGCATGGGATAGTGAAAGGACATGGCATCTTTCAGAAAAGTGTTGATACTTAGAGCATAAAGAATTGAGGTTGGAGAGAGAGTATACCATGATAAGAAATCTGGTCATGGTGTTAGTTAAAATACCTTATGTCTTTTCTTTCCAACTGGATCACATGTGCCTGGACCCTAGAGATGACATAGTATATTCTTGATTTTTTGGATGTTTTTATATTAATTCTTGGATGTGGCGAATGAAATAGGGTAATGTTGTGACGAGTACTGCTGAGGGTATTGCAATACACATTCTTTCCTTCTTCCCTTTAGAGAACCCCACATTCTGGCAGGCGTATGGTAAGACGAAGGTCTTACCCCATCTACAGGTGGGGTATGTGCACACATAAATGAATCCACATGAACATAGTTTCTAACTCAAAGGTCCCTGCACAGCTGCAAGTCCATGAAAGCATTGACTAAATAGTTCTCTGCTGTTCCTCAGGATTGTGCCAACCATGTTGCAGGTATGGAACAAGTCTTTGTTGAGTTGATTAAACAATTAATTTATTCAGTGAAGAGAGTTGGAATGATAGGGCTTTGTAAAAAAAAAAAAAAAAAGACGCTTTCCTCAAAAAATAAAAGTACAGCTTGTAATTCAGAGGACATCACTGGAAACTAAAAAAGGGAATTCAGCACACAGGTTGAGATATTACACATTTTCCTTCACATGTGCTGAAACATGAGGGTGAAAGGTAGTCTCCAAGTGACTCATTTCCTGGATAAAATGAAAGAGAAAATGATAGATGAAAAAATAGCACAGGGAAGATAGAAAAACTTAAATGTCAAAGGAAAAAATAGATTTCAACAAAGAAAACTGCGGAAAGAACCAGTTAGTTGCTAGTTGGATAATTAATCAAAGAGCACATTGTGGAAAGAAAAACTGCATTGGTAAGACTATAAAGAAGAGGATGGCTCCTGACGCTCCAGAGTTTAGGGTTTTAAATCGATATGACTGTGTGTGTAAGCGAGAGATTCATCATATTTTCCCAATGCAAAGCTGAAGAGCAGAACCCAGGTGCTGAGGATCAGGCCTCGACTTTGGTTTCATATGAACATTTTTAAAAGAGACAAGGTCAGATTTGCCCTATTTTATGTTTTTAGTATTATGGTGAAAACTGAATTTATCCAGAGAAACTTGATAGGATGTATCATTAAAACACTCAAAATAATTAGAGGAACTCACCAGTGAGATGAAACTATGGAAGAATATTTAATAACGACACTTACTTAGAGTGCTGACACTGGGTGTGCTATGAAGGGAAAGAATGAGGTGGAGGACAGGACCCATTCTTGTCCTAATGGATCTTCCATTCAGAGGAAAGAGAGAGTGAAATACACACACACACACACACACACACACACACACACATACACAAATGAACTGAAGAAATTAATAGCCACTTTCTCTTGGTTGTAGAAGAAATGACAAAAAGCCGAGGGCAAGGACATGATACAGAGTAAAGGAATCCTCTTGAATAGTGTGGTTGTGAAAGCTTTTTGAGAAGGGAAAAAATTTTTTTTTTAAGATTTTATTTATTTACGTGACAGAGAGATTACAAGTAGGGAGAGAGGCAGGCAGAGAGAGAGAGGAAAGTAGGCTCCCTGCTGAGCAGAGAGCCTGATGCAGGGCTCGATCCCAGGACCTTGAGATCATGACCTGAGCCAAAGGCAGAGGCTTAACCCACTAAGCAACCCAGGTGCACCTGAGAAGGGGAATTAAGCCTGGTACCTTAAGGTAAGGGAGTGGGGAAATAGAGTTCCTGGCAGAGGGAATATGTGGAAGGTCTTAGGAAAAGAGCTTTCTAAGTCCAGGATTGCAGAAAGCTCACATGTGCAAGTTATAGTAAATCAGGAGGCAGGCAGAAAAGGATGAGTTTGGAACAGAGAAGAGGGTAGACCATGATGAGCTTCACAGTCCACGGCATTGGAAAGCCATTGGAGGAGAACAAAAATAGCACAGTGAACTCTCTTCATTGTTTGTGAGTGAGTATCAGAAATTAAAATAAACTTACTTGTTCAGCAATATATCCACTCATTTGAGCCCTATTTAGAAAAATGCCTCCTGGAAATGTATTCATATTTTTGCTAAGCCAGAATAAGTCTATTGTACTTCTGCATGCAGCTGGGAACAAAATTTATGGCTGTATATAGGTTAACTATATTATTAACTGCATGTATTCATGTTTTAGGGGAAATGATTTGAACTTGCTGACTCTGAATGCACAAGTCACACTGAAGCTTTTCATTCTGCAGATCTTGTATGTATTTACCTTGATCCAGAGCTGAATGCTCTGTGATACTTCGCTTTCTTATAGCAGAAGGTGAAATGACAGGTTAAAAAGATAAAACTTAATCTAAGTGACTTACCCACTTTCTGTTCTTAAGGCATCAAGTTTTGGTATAAAATAGTATTTCCAGAAATTGTTGTTTGTACATCACAGACATACTTTCACAGTTTCCAAGTATTATTATTTGCTTTTTCTTGAGCAATAATATGTAAGACACCAGAGATCTGATGGGCTGGTTATATACTTTTAGTGCACATTAAAATGAGTGCACGACAACACCAAAAATCATTGTTTATCATCTCTCAAGTTCAATTATCTTGGGTATCACTAATGTTTCATAAAATACAATTCAGGGAAAATTTGGCATAAAAAGATGAGACTGTTTTTTTTTTTTTAAAGATTTTTATTTACTTATTTGACAGAGATCACAGCAGATAGAGAGGCAGGCAGAGAGAGAGAGAGAGAGGGAAGGAGGCTCCCCGCTGAGCAGAGAGCCCGATGCGGGACTCGATCCCAGGACCCTGAGATCATGACCTGAGCTGAAGGCAGCGGCTTAACCTGCTGAGCCACTCAGGTGCCCCAAGATGAGACTGTTTTGTCGCAGAGCCCAGCTGTGCACCTACACCATCCCTTGGGTGGATAAACACAGCATCTATGCCTTCTGAAAAATCAGTACCAACAAACCATGACAGAAGCATAAGTAGAAATTAAGCCCAACCTTATTCTAATAATCTGTACTCCCCGTGAATGGCTGAAGCCTGGGGTAACTCAACACAATCTGTTGACAGTACATGAATTACTGTTGGTCACTCTCAGCCAAGAAAACCTCCAACTTCCGGTTCTGCTCAAGGTCACTGGAAAAAACTTGTTAACTACACCTATCAGGAGCTCATGACTATAGATGGTGAGAGAAGAGCAGCATGACTCATATGGATGGACCCTTCTCACCTCTGGCTTCTCCATGTAAAACATGCTTGGTTACACAGAAGTCTTTTGCCTACAGGCAGTTAAGAAAGTAAAACAATTGAGAAAGTAGCAAATAAATTCAGTTAAGAGCAAGATTCACATTGAGCCTACTTGGAATGTGATAGAGAGTCTCCATCATCAAGAAGTAAGCCAAATATATCAGAAGTTCTCCTTTAACTCTTTCCTCAAGAGGCAGACATACAGTTTGTCAAACTAAAAGGCAGAAATTCACTTGTTAAGCCTAATGTAACCTTGAGAAACATTCTTTAAAACAAAGTGCTCCAAAGATCAGTAGCATTACAAATGGGAGGCTGAGCTAAAAGTTAGAAGTAGAATGTACCATCATAAGCTCTAATGGGGCTTTCTAATAATTTACTTTTCTCTTTCTTTTTTTTTTTTTAGTAGGAATCCTGTTTTAGAGTCCTCTTTCCTTCTCTTGCTCCCTCTATAGTTAGACTATATTTTAGATGGATGCATCAGGTAAATTTAGAGATACACCATTACTGTAAAAAGTATGTCCTGTAATAACAAAGTGTCCTTGTAAAAAAAAAAAACATGAAAATTTCAACCTCTGTGTTTTCTCTGTGTTCGTTTTAATTTATTAAACACTTGTGGAGTGTCTAGTGTGCGCTATAGTTGTAGCTGTCGGTTTAAGCATAGAAAATGAATGACCTTGACCCTTAATCCGAAGGAGCTTCCAGTGTATAATGGAGCATGATGATAGATGTAGGAGGTACCCACCAAGAGCTTAATGCCATGGTGGAATGTGATGTGAGCTCTGTGGAGGTTTAGAAGGGATGCCATGCTCCTTTGTGCTTGCTTGTTCTGGCCTTAAGAGTACTGGGCATAGCTTCACTGAGCTGTATCTCTTTCCCTAAACTTCCAATTTGTTATACCCATTTCAGTTATATATTCACCTTTGGAGAACAAGGGAAACAGGAACAACCCATACCTAACACATAATAGAATTCATAAGTATACCATCTTGAGCACATGTTAAATTATATAAACAATCCTCATTTTTTTTTTTAAAGGGAATTATCTTTAGTCTTTACATCACTGGATGAAACCTTCTCTCCCCATTTTGAACCCCTAATGGTCAGTTCCCCATTACTATGACTCCCCCCATTTCAGTGTCCAGAACAATGAGACACACTCAGTGGTTTTTTCAATGGAATAATAGTAAGAATCTGAAGCTCAGGATATATAGGGGAAATCTTGACAACTTTCACAAGGAGCTGCAAGGAGACTGGTTCTGAGAAGACTTTTTATGGAACTCACTATTCAGTGCTTGCAATTTTTGGCATGTGTCATCAAGATACTAAGGGATATGGCAGTGTTCCCAGAAACATAATTTGTTCATAGTTTAATATTGTCCCGTCGAAAGTACATGCAAAACAAAATATTTCTTGATTGACATTTGGATTAGAAAAGAATAGGTAACAGCGACTAGCAATTATGATAAAGTAGGTCTTCCTTATTTCTGTCAACAGTTGCCTGACCTAAACTGTGATCACCCTTTGATTTGATTCACAACAACCTATCCCTAAGAAAAGGGGAACTCTGAGACATTAAGAAAATTTCCCAGGAATTTAAAAAAAAAAAAAGGGAAAAAGACAAAAAAAGAAAATTTCCCAGGCAAAGAGAATCTGAAAGGCTCAAAGCCAGGACCATGATCTGGATCCCATTTTCTAGCTCCATTTTCTTGTCATAAAACCACAAACAATTTCTAGCTCTACCACTTTAACCATGAAATTAGGTCCTGCCAAGACTGTCCTTTCTGTGAACAGCAAAGACCATTCCATATCATGTATTTTTATACTTCTGCTCATCAGAATTTCCAAGGCTCTTCTTAGCCATTATTTCCATAGAGTTTTGAGTGACTCATTTGATTAATCAGAAAGGAGCTGAGTCGCCATCTTCTACTCAATTGCCTTTTGCCCTAGCCTAGGATCTATTTTCATTGACTGTGCTTCTCAACTGTTCACTATTATGTCATCAAATATTGTCAAATTAAGTGGTTTAGTTGCATAGAGTGACTTCAGCTGCACTGAAAGGAACTGCATTAGTCAGAAATTTGTCACAATTGGACATGAAACTGAAATGCTTACATACCATCATGAGCAACTGCTGATCTGTTTTATCACTGAGTGGCCTCTGGTCTTCAGCAGTCCAGAATGTGTGCCCCTCTGTACCACTATGCCTTTTCTCAACTTGAGATTCATACCTGTGCCTGGTTGATGTATGCATTGTACATGTGTGCAAACGTTCTTGGGTACCGTGGATACACATGGATCTTTCAGGTGATTTGCTACTGGTGGAAGATTTTATGAAAAGGTGCTCTTGTGAAAGAATAATTGAAAAAGAAGTCATGCGTAGTTTGAGAAAGAAATTACATGTTTAGTGTTTGCAACTTGACAAAATGTAGAGTGTCCGTGTGATCTGTGAAAGAGAAAAAAGGGGAAACGTTAGGGACATACCATTTCTTCCTTAGATTCTCTTCCAGAGATGAACTATTTCAGTACCTCATTGGTGGATGTCAAGGGTGGTACAACATTTATCTCAACATAATGAACTGGTACCATTGTGATAGGGGTATAGTCTTATTTTACTAGTTTAACTTGGGTCATATTTTCTTAGCTGAAAAATGCAGTGGACACAATGGTAAAAAGGGGCAAAATGGTTCTTAAAAGGACAAAAATCCTACTCTTTTTGTGTATCAAGCATAGATATACACAGAAGACATACATAAACATGTATATGTATATATGTATGTGTATTAAATTTTTTATGTATATGTATATTACTTAGGTATATCTGTGATACTAAAATTTCATAGAAGGGGCAACTGGGAAAACAATGTCTAAAAAGTCTCCCTAGGGAGTGATAATGAAAAAGGGGTTGAGAAACACCACTCTAGACATAGTGACTTTTTTTTAAAGTAGATCCCCAAAAGAAGTCCGGTTATAATCAGTCACCATACAGAGATATTACAATATTATTGAGTATATACCCTGTGCTGTACATGATATCCCCAGGACTTATTTTATAGCTGGAAGTTTGAATCTCTTAATCTCCTGTACTTATTTCACCTCTCTTTCACATCCTCCCCCGACACTTCCTCTGACAGGTGATCAGAAGTTGCTATGAGTCTGTTTCTGTTTTGTTTTGTTTTGTTTTTAGACTCCACATATAAATGAAATCATACAGTAATGTGTTTCTCTGATCACTTTTACTTAGCATTATACCTTTAGGTCCATCTGTGTTGTTGGAAATAGCAAGATTTAATTCTTTTTTATGCCTGAGTGATATTCCAGTGTGTGTTTTTGTACACCCCATATGTTTTTGTCTGTTCATCTGTCAGTGGGGCATGAGATTGCTTTTGTAGCTTGGCTTTGTTAACTATTGTTGCAATAAAAAAAAATTCATGTATCCCTTTAAGTTGTTTTTTTTGTTGTTGTTGTTCTCTTTGAAGAAATACCTAATAGTGTAATTGCTTGCTTGTACGGTAGTTCTATTTTTAACTTTTGGAGGAACCATACTGTCTTCCAGAGTGGCTTCACCAACTTGCCTTCCCACCAGTAGTACATGAGGGTTCCCGTTTTTCTGCATCCTCGCCAACATGTGTTACTTCTTAATCTTTTTGATAACAGCCATTCTGACAGGTGTGAGGTGGTACCTTGTTTGAATTTGCATTTTTCTGATGATGATGATAAGCATCTTTTCTTTGCCTGTTGGCCATCTGATGATGTCTTCTTCTGGAAGATGTCCGTTCAAGTCCTCTGCCCATTTTTTAATTGGCTTGGGTTTTTTGAAACTGATTTGTATATGTTCTTTAAATTTTTTGGATATTAACCCCTTATCAAATACATGATATATAAATATTTTCTCCAAGTTTAGGTTGCCTTACTCATTTTGTTGATGGTTTCCTTTGCTATGCAAAAGCTTTTTAGTTTGATGTAGTCCCGGTTGCTTATTTTTGCTTTTTTTGTCCTTGCCAGAGGAGACTAGTCCAAAAATACTGCTAAGACTGATATCTAAGAGCCTACTGCCCATATTTTCTCTAGGAGTTTTATGGTTTCAGGTCTTATTATATTCAAGTCTTTAATCCACTGTGAATTTATTTTTGTGTGCGGTATAAGGTAGTGGTCCAGTTTCACTGTTTTGCATGTAGCTATCTGGTTAGATATGGCAGTTTCTAAAGTCATTTTCATGCTATCATTCTATAATTATGGACTTTTACATCTTGGATGTTATTATTATGCTAGAATAAAAGAAACTGAGGTAAATAAAAGAAAGAAACTGAGGCTAAAATAAATGTTTCAAAAAAGAGCAGTGCAACATCATTAGCAATACCAGTGATGTGGTTTAGAGGTTGTGGACTTGATCGGTATAGTAAGAAGTTCTCTGGGAGAAATTTAAGAAGGGTAGGCAATTTCATTTTTTTCAAATCTGAAGGTGTGGTGATTTGCATGGCAGCTAGAATCTGGAGCTAGGGGTGAAGTGGAAAATACTGGGCAGAGACTGGGAGAATTTGTGATAGAATTCATTTGTAAACGTGCCAGGTTCTGTGTATCGTTGTTAAGGTTTGAGAATATTTAATCCTAAATGTTTGTGCAGTTACTCCTATCTTATTTCTTTGATATATTACATAAGCAATTTCAAAAAGGCATAAAATTTAAAAAAATGACAAATTGATAATCATTTTATATTGCCCTGGTAATTGTGTGTTGCTTTGTGCATATAAAACAAATAGCCATTGATTTGTATTCCTTCCTTGTAGTGCAAGTCAAGTTGAAGGAGTTAAAAATGAATTTCAGGGGCATCCTTTTGGCTTTTCAATAGGGATGGTGTGTGGTGGTATGCTCTTTAGGGCTCTTTGGCATATAACCATAGACACACACTGTTAGAGCCACACCACTTTATGATTTATAGATGCTTTCAGAAATACAGCTTACACTGTTAATGTACTTAGAAAAGGCTAGTAAAAATCAGAGTCCTGCCTCCATAAAATATAAGTTTCATTACCTGACTCAGGAAAATGAGTGTCTCTCCACTTCTGAACATTACTCTACCACTCAGGCACATGTCACGGATCATTTATTAATGTAAAAATGATGAGAATAGATGGAAGAGGACAATCACTAGTGCAGTTAATTAGCAAACAAGGACATACACAAACATCTCTGGAAAGTGTGGTTGTTTTCGCTTATTTAATGGAGAAAGAATTGAGTCATGAAACAAATTTAATGGGATCTGTAAGATCTAAATAACAAATATCAGAAAAATCAGAGGTATGAATGAGTATTATCCTTTTTTTAATGCATTCCTTTGATTGTCAGTAAAAATTGTAAGAATTCTTTTTTTTTAATTAAAAAAATTTTTAAATTTCTTTTCACCATAACAGAATTGATAGTTTTTGCACCACACCCAGTGCTCCATGCAATGCATGCCCTCCATCATACCCACCACCTGGCTCCCCCAACCTCCCATCCCCCACCCCTTCAAAACCCTCAGGTTGTTTTTCAGAGTCCATAGTCTCTCATGGTTCATCTCCCTCTCCAATTACCCTCAACTCCCTTCTCCTCTCCATCTAGAGTTCTTTTTTTTTTTTTTTTTAATGATTTTTTTTTTTTTTTTTTTTTTTTAATCTCACAGAGAGACAGGAAGCCCGATGTGGGGCTTGATCCCAGGATCCTGGGATCATGACCTAAAATGAAGGCAGTTGCTTAACAACTGAGCCACCTAGGTGCCTCAATTGTAAGAATTCCTTTTTTTTTTCTTAAGATTTTATTTATGTATTTGACAGACAGAGATCACAAGTAAGCCGAGAGGCAGGCAGAGAGAGAGGAAGGGAAGCAGGCTCCCCGCTGAGCAGAGAGCCCCATGCGGGGCTCAATCCCAGGACCCTGGGAACATGACCTGAGCCGAAGGCAGAGGCTTTAACCCACTGAGCCACCCAGGTGCCCCTCAATTGTAAGAATTCTTAAACTAGAATGCCTGGCATGAATTAGCAGGTAGATAATGAATGTACGTCTAGATTTGTCATCTGGGACTCTTATGAACACTATCCCTGTTTCATAATTAATTATGGCTCTGTCTTCACATTCAGGTGACATTTAATATATTTTGTATTAGGTATATACAGGACTTTATTTAACAAATATTTGTAGAACATTGAGGCTTTCAATAGGATATTTATAATTTTTTTTCCAGAAATATAGAGAGTATTTTTTTTCAAAGCGTACTGTGAATAAACATCTATTTGTTTGCTTATTTGTGCTTTGGGCTTCTAACTGGGGGATCGACGTACACTTTGAACACTAAATTCCTAATTTTTTATTCATTTCCTGTGAGCCGACTATCAGAGATTGTATACACACACCCATATGTATGTATTGCCAAATATCAAGCCATATCTTAGCTATATTATTTAGTGGCACTTCAGGGAGATTTATTTCAGATTGCAAAAAATTTTAATCCTGCCGTTGAAGGAATAGTTGTCCCTAAGGATGATAAATTTGTTTTTCTTTAATAATTTTATCTATTTTTGCCACCACTAGGCCTTGTTATCTCCCTGAGCTCTTAACATGAAATGCCATTCACCAGGAATAGCAGTATTTATGATAGGAGCCAGAAACTGAGTCAGCTCTTTGAATTAATTTGTTTTAGAGTTCTTTATCATGCTTATTATTGCCATGAAGTCTGACAGTCTTCAAAACTGACCAAATTGATTTTGTGGGTTTGGGATTTGATCCAGATAACCTGAATCTAGATGCCTTGCCCTCCATGTTATCCCATAAAAATAGTTGTTTTAGCTCACTATCACTGCTAAAAATTTCACATATTCTACTTTAAGCATCTGAAGTCTTCTAGGATCCCTTCAAAGCTTAAAAACTCAATGTATCGTCCGGGTGGGCTCCAGAAAATGAGCATTTGGTATTTTGAGTGGCATCCTTAACTCTTCAGTTGAACTGGCTTCTTTCAGCTTCTGTGTTAGCCACAGAGAGAGCACTGTCATTGGGTAAGGTGACTCCAGATAGAAGTTCATCGTGGGTGGTGGGTGGTAGTGATGGTGATGGGGTTCTTTGGACTTCAGAAATGAAAGGAAGAGAAAGAAAAGAAAGTACGTAAGGGCACTTGTGTTCAATATGTGAATTCTGTTCTCTGATCAAGTTTCTCAGTTGAATGTTAGATAATGGCCTTATTCTTCCCCATGTTTATGTGCTATTTTTATGGTTCTCATTTCTTCTCTGTAATATTGGGGCAGTCTCCAAGAAGTTGCCAGCATATTGCAAGTGGAACCTGCACAGTAGTAGTATTGTTCAAGTGAGAGGAGAAATAGAACTGGGGGGAAGTTTGGAAAGAAAATTGTCCTCATGGGTAAAGTCATGTTATTTTTAATCTTACAGCACTGTTTTAAAATGAAGGATTGTTAAGACGACAATAACTATGACTTGCCATATTATTTCATATCTGAGCTCACTTTAGGTTAAATCTATAATTGGACCACCTGGACTAGAACTGTGAGGGGCCCTTGGTTGTGAATGTGTGTTTGACAACTTAATTCTCTTTGGGAATTTTCAAGTAGAAAGGCTTACGGTTCCTCAGGGGACCAAAAGCTGTGGCTTATTCCTCCCAGGGCAAGAATTCCTTAGCTTTGCATCTGACTTGCTTGATCTTCCTTTGCTTCTCTGTGCTTATTTGTAAAATGTGAATTGAAGAATTAATTTACCTCTCAAGGTAATATTGATGGAACCAAGAAAAATGGTTGTAGAACATTTTGAATATAGAAAGACCTATGTAAATGTCAAATTATAATGACAAACTGAGTAGCCCGAGTAGCCCAATTATCTATTACAACACTTCCCACTGTTTGATTAACCAAACAGAGATTAACCATATTTCTTAAAGAGTATCCTTCAAAAAAATGTGCAGCTTGCTCTGGTAGACTGTCACATTGAAATTTTAATGGCGAAAGGTGTCACATCTTGACAACCTTTTTAAGCTTGTTTATGTTTATGAATTATATTATAAAAAGTCATTTCATTTAAATTACAGGTTCTCAGGGGAGCTTGATTTTTAGTCAAGATTGAAGTCTTTTTCATCACTGTGGGCATATTTTGCCTTAATTTGGTCACCAGAGTAGAATCCAGGTCAAAGTTGAACTTTTGTTCTATTTCTGTTGTAAAAATGTCAAACCTAATTCACTTTAGAAATGAGATTTTTCAAAAATATGGTGGGGTGGTTTTTATGTCATTCTAGGGAAATAAATCATTCTAGGTAAAGGAGTAAATTTGTTCTTTTCTTTCTTTCTCTCTCTCTCTCTCTTTTTACCCCAAATTTGTGTTTGCTAAACTTAAATAAATAGGCACCATGCCACATGTTTTGAGTTTATAATTTATAATTTATCCTGTTTTTTTTTTAACATAAAATTCAATGATTGAACCATGAATGGTTAAAGAAAACAAGAACCTTGCAAGGTCACCCATGGGCCAACCTCATAAATAGAAATTGGTAAATGAAAATTCAACCAGATTTCAGATCGATCTCTACTGATAGGTAAGCAAATCTAGGTATTTTTAAAGCCCGTTTTAAAAGAGTCAACACCATAAATAGTTTATGATTAGAATGTGGTCATTGATAAAGTGCTATACTTTGCAAATCTGCATCCAAGAGCCCAACTGCCTTCAAATTCATATACCTATCAGTATGCCATAAACAGGCCCTGCCTTTGGACTAAAATGGTCATCTCTGCAGATAATAGTTTCTTTTTTAAATTAATATATAATATATTATTTGTTTCAGGGGTACAGGCCTGTGATTCATCAGCCTTACACAATTCACAGCTCTCAGCATAGCACATACCCTCCCCAATGTCCTTACCTAGCCACTCCATCGCTACCATCCTTCTCCCCTCTAGCAATCCTCAGGTATTTCCCTGAGATTAGGACTCTCTTATGGTTTGTCTGGTTTTGTCTTATTTCATTTTTTCCCTCCCTTTCCCTATGATCCCCTGTCTTGTTTCTCAGATTCCTTATATGAGAATTGTCTTCCTCTGATTGGCTTATTTCAGTTAGCATAATAGCCTCCAGTTCCATCCACATCACTGCAAATGGCAAGATTTCATGTTTTTTGATGGATGCATAATATTCCATTGTGTGTGTGTGTATGTATGTATGTGTATATATATATATAGCACATCTTCATTCATTTGTTGATGGATATCTAGACTCTATAGTTTGGCTATTGTGAACATTGCTCCTATAAACGTAGGGGTGCACGTGTCCCTTTGGACCACTACATTTGTATTTTTCAGGTAAATCCCAGTGGAGCAATTCTGAGTCATAGGGTAGCTCGATTTTCAACTTTTCAAAGAACCTCCATACTGTTTTCCACAATGGCTGCATCAGCTTGCATTCCCACCGATAGTGTAGGAGGGTTCCCCTTTCTCCACATCTTCACCAACATCTGTCATTTCCTGACTTGTTTGTAGTAACCATTCTGACTGGTGTGAGGTGGTATCTCACTGTGGTTTTGATTTGTATTTCCCTGATGCCAAGTGATGTGGAACATTTCTTCATGTGTCTATTGGCCATTTGGATGTCTTCTTTGGAGAAATGTCTGTTCATGTCTTCTGCCCATTTAATGATTGTATTTTTGTTTTTTTGGTTGTTGAGTTTGATAAGTTCTTTGTAGATTTTCGATACCAGCCCTTCATCTGATAGTTTCCAACTTTATCTTATGGTTGAGTTCTAATTTCAAGACATTGTAGTCTGAATATACACAGGGAATGATCCCAGTCTTTTTGTACCAATTGAGACCTGATTTGTGATCCTGGATGTGATCTATTCTGGAGAATATTCCATGTGCACTAGAGAAGAATGTGTATTCTGTTCTTTGGGATGGAAAGTTTGGAATACATCTTTGATGTTCATCTTGTGAAGTGTGTCCATTTCCTTATTGATCTTTTGCTTAGATGTTCTGTCCATTTCAGTGTTAAAGGCCCCTACTATTATTGTATTATTGTCATTGTGTTTCTTTGATTTTGTTACTTTAGTTGCTTTATATAATTGGCTGCTCCTATGTTAGGGGCATCATTACTTAAAACTGTTATATCTTCTTGTTGGATAGACACTTTAAGTATGATAGTGTCATTCCTCATCTTTTATTATAGTCTTTGGTTTAAAATCTAATTTTTTTGATACAAGAATTGCCACCCCAGCTTTCCTTTGATGTCCACTAGCATGGTAAATTGTTTTCTACCCCCTCACTTTAAATCTGGAGGTCTTTGGGTCTAAAATGAGTCTCTTGCAGGCAGCATATCGATGGGTCTTGTTTTTTTGTTTGTTTTTTAAATCCATTCTGATACCTTGTGTCTTTTGATTGGGGAATTTAGCTCTTTTATAATCAGAGTAACTATTGAAAGATAGGAATTTAGTGCCATTGTATTGCCTGTAACGTGACTGGTAGTGTTTATTGTCTCTGTTCCTTTCTGGTCTGTGTTACCTTTAGGTTCTCTCTTTGCTTAGAGGACCCTTTTTAGTATTTTCTGTAGGGCTGGTTTGGTGTTTGCAAATTCTTTTAGTTTTTGTTTGTCCTGGAAGCTTCTTATTTCTCCTTCCATTTTCAGTGACATCCAAGCTGGATAAAGTATTCTTGGCTGTGTATTTTTTTCGTTTTGTGCTCTGAATATATCATACCAGCCCTTTCTGGCCTGCCAGGTCTCTGTGGATAGGTCTGCTGCCAAGCTAATATTTCTATCATTGTAGGTTACAGACCTCTTGCCCCAAGCGCTCTCAGGATTTTCTCTTTATCTTTGAGACTTGTAAGTTTTGACAGGGTGTTGATCTATTTTTATTGATTTTGAGGGGGGCTCTCTGTGCCTCTTGGATTTTGATGCCTGTTTTCTTCCCTGAATTCGGGAAGTTCACTATAATTTGCTCCAATATACCTTCTGCCCCTCTGTCTCTTTCTTCTTCTTCTTCTGGGATTCCAATTTCTCTAATATTTTTTTCATCTTATGGTATCACTTATCTCTCAGATTCTTCCCTTATGATCCAGGACTTTTTATCTTTTTCTCAGCTTCTTTATTCTCTATCATTTGGTCTTCTATATCACTAATTCTCTCTTCTGCCTCACTTATCCTAGCAATAAAAGCCTCCATTTTTTTCTTGTACCTCATTAATAGCTTTTTTTATTTCAACTTGGTTAGATTTTACTTCTTTTATTTCTCCAGAAAGGGATTCTCTAGTATTTTCTATGCTTTTTTCAAGCCCAGCTAGTATCTTTATAATCGTCATTCTGAACTCTAGTTCTGACATCTTACTAATGTTTGTATTGATTAGGTCTCTAGCCCTCAGTACTGCCTCTTGTTCTTTTTTTTTTTTTGAGGTGAGTTTTTTTTACTTTGTCATTTTGTCCAGAGGAGAATAAATGAATGAGAGAACAAAATGCTAAAAGGGTAACAATGACCCCAGAAAAATATACACTAAATAAATTGGAAGAGACCTGAAATCAGGGGAAAAAGAAAGGAGAAAAAGTTTGATCAGGCTGGTGAATAGAACAGAGCCACACACTTGATTTTGGGTTTATTTTGGTTTGTTAGAAGACCAACTGCCTCCCTAAATTTTTAACAGAAGAAAAACTTAGATATATACACAAATAAGGGTAAAGATGATGAAGGGATGAAATAGACTAAAGATGAAAATTAAAAAGGATTTAAAAATGGAATTGATATGATAAGTTGGTTGAAAAAAGAGAGGAAAAAATGAAAAAAAAAAGAGAGAATGTGATCAGACAGGAGATTAGAACAAAGCCATACACTAGATTTAGGGTATATTTTAGTCTGTTAGAAGAAACTGTATCCCAAAATTTTAAAGATAGAAAGACATATATATACAAAAAAATAAGGTTACGTACAATGAAGGGATAGAATATGACTATAAAAATGAAAATTAAAAAAGATTTTTAAAAAGGTATTGATAAATGTTCATTAAAATAGGAAAGAGGAAAAAATTTAAAAAATAGAAAAAGAAAAAAATAAAGAACATTTTAAAAATTTAACTTTGAAAGACTAAAGAATCATGGAAAATAGCTATGAATTCTATGTGCTATATTCCTCTAGTGCTGGAGTTTTGAAGTTCTCATTGATCAGTGAACTTGGTCTTGGCTGAATGTTCTTACTGATCTTCTGGGGAAGGAGCCTGTTGCAGTGATTCCTGGATGTCTTTGCAGGAGGAGGTGGAATTTCACCACCCTTGCCAGGGACCAGGCTAAGTAATCTGCTCAGGTTTACACTTGGGAGCTTTTGTTTCCTGAATGCTTTCCGAACAGCTTTGGAGGATGAGAATGAAGATGGCGGTCTCCTAATCTCCAACCTGGAGGAACAGAGAGCTCAGGGGCCCCACTCCTCAGTTCACCCTCAAAGAAAAGCAGTCAGTCCCTCCCATCTCTCTGGTCTCCGGCTGCACTCTGAGCTCTCCTGGCCTGTGACCAAGTGTTTCTATCTCTGGCAAATGGCCCTGTTTGGAATCTCCAAACCCAGCAGATTCTTGCAGTACACTGCTTCTCCCAGAGAAGGAAGGTGAGTCTCCAGGGTATGCCACTTGTGGGGTCCCTGCTCGAAGAGCAGCAGCCCGACTGTGCTGGAGATCATGGTTTATGGCAACCGTGAGCTGAGAGCCCTCCCCAGCTCCATATTTCCAGTCAGCTTCCCTGCTCTGAAATCTGGGAGCTCTGCCACACTCAGACACTGCTGGTCTCTCTGTGACTCCAAGGGTCCTGAGACCACAGTGTCCCAGAGAGAGTCCCACCCCTTACTTAGCCACCAGAGCAATGTCCCTCAGCAGAGCTGACTTCTAAAAGTGCTGATTTTGTGTTCTGCTACTCTACTGCTTGCTAGGAGCCAGCCCCTCCCCCTGCAGTCTCTGTTCCCATGTATTGCCTCAGATTCACTTCTCTGCACGTCCTACCTGTTGGAAAGTGGTCATTTTTTTGCTCATAGAATTGTTGGTATTCTTCTCTTCGATCTCCTATTGAGTTTGTAGGTGTTCAGAATGGTTTGATAACTATCTAGCTGAGCTCCTGGGACCAGATGAAATTTAGGCCTCCTACTCCTCCATCATCTTGCTCCTCCCAGCCAATCCCAGATAAGTTTATAATGCAGTCTTTCCTGAGAATAGAGACCTAGAAAGATACTATGATTCACAAATTTCCTCCTGTTCATCAATCAAAATTGTTCTCTGTGGCTGTGAGAGGGCACTAGGCACTTGAGGCTGAAAGTGAGAAGATAGTTTATCCCATAGCCATCTCTGTCTTTTGTCAGGATATCAGTTTTAAGTAGAAGATAGAGCAAGTTCAAGAACACATTGATTTGTTGAGAGGTGATGGTGGGTGAATGTCATTAGACAGTTGTGGAAACACATAGAGAGCACAACACGAAGAGTGAAACCTAACGTAAACTGTGGACTTCAGTTAATACTTAGATATCAGAATTGACTTATCATTTCTAACAAATGTACTGCCCTCATGCAAGGTGTTAACAGGAGGTATGTGTGTATGGTGGGGGGATGTGTCATGAGTACTCTAATTTCCACCCATCTTTCTATAATTCTAATACTAGTACTTCAAAGAGTAGTAGTGTAAAAATCTTTCAACAAGGAAATTATATACAACTATCATGGTGATCCCCATTTGTACTATATTTAAATTGTACCTATAATGTTATTGACTAAAATCTCTGAGATTGCTTCAGTCTTATTAATACTTGAATCCTGTAGTTGTCCCATCAAGAAACATTATGACTCTACCATGTTAAAAAAATAATAAATAAAGAGAAATTTCAAAAATACACACATGATTGAAGACCTTATTTAAATCTCCCTGTTCTGCAAGAGAAGGAAAAGATTAATCACAGGTCTATTAGGTCAGAGTGATGCCAGTTGCTTCTAACTTAATGCTGAATCTTCTTGAAATCCCCAAATAACAAATAAGATCCTACTCACATCACATATCAAAAATCAAATCCTTTCACCCAACTGGGTGACCGGCATTAAGGAGGGCACAGGGTATGATGAGCACTGGGTGTTATACACAACTGATGGATCACTGAACTCTATCTCTGAAACTAATGATGTTCAGTATGTTGGCTAATAGAATTTAAATTAAAAAAAATCAGATGAATTGAACACAACATCTGAAACTAATGAGGTACTGTATGTTAGCTAACTGAATTTAAATTTTATAAAAAGCAAACCTTTTTTTTTTGTGGTTTTGATGGGAGAATCATAAAACTATTTTAAAAATGAGTATGATGAAAACAAAATGAAGATGAGAGGATTCCAAATCCAGGTGGTAGACTTGAGTGCATGATTTCTTCTCTCATCTCTCTTTGGACTTGATGGAAATGAAGGTATAGAAATATTTTTTAAAAATTCATAAACAAAGATGGATGTGTCTTTACAGATGGAACAATTTGGAAATATTAGTAGGTGTATACTTTATACATCATTATTTATACCTCATTTCTTTAATATATTTGATAACTCTTACTGTATTACTACACACAGACCAGACTTACTTGTATGCTCTGTGGTAACGTTACTCATTCTCCACCGATGGACATTTAGCTGTTTCCAGGTTATTGTTTTCCTTTTCACAGGTTATGTTTCAGTTAGCTGGAAACATAGTTTCAGGTGCAAGTGAAAGAATTAGATGAATTATTAGAAGTGAATGTTGGAGTCAAATGATATATGCATTCTAAATTCTGATGCTGTTAATTCACCAACATCCTATTTTAAAAAATCTAATGTAATATTCTATAGGTTTGGTTGACACAAATTTACGATGAGTGAATCTAATTCAATTACTAGAGAAGCCAATGTTAAGACAGTGCATTACTGCAAAGCGTGCAAAGTCTTAACTCAATGTACAATACATAAATAGTTAGAACAAAACGTCACAACAAAGACAGCTTCCACCATGATTTCCCAGCTGAAACCATTGTGCCATTGTGACTCCACTTAGGAAGCTGCATTTAATGTATGAGAATCGTGCTTCTAGAGACACAGGCAGTGTTTCCAGCTTAACTGTGTTTCTGAAGATAGAGTTTGATCCATAGTGGGTTTGGCTTATCTTCTCATTCCTTCCTACCTGACTGCTTCTTTATTCACTGTGATGAAACCTGATTCAAAATCCTTTTTTCTGAGAAGCCAAGTCATAAATGTATTTCCTCTACCTCCATTTCCATTGGAATGACTAAGTTTGAAGAAAAAAAAAAGAGACAAAGAAAGAAAGTAATTAAATAAAAAAGGTCTGCCTTGTGCTGAGAAATTCCTCCACGTACCAATTTTTGCCCTTGGGCTACAAATTTGCGTTGTGAATCAGAGCATTCTCTGGCACGAGTCATTTTGATGGCTGTGGAGGGTAATGACTGGTGGAGTTATATGCACCAGGAACAGCAGGAAGCCCCTTCTCCTGTTGGCTCTGCTCTACAAAACTTTGAAGTAAGAAGGAGACTGTGATTATAACACGTACTTCCTAGGGGACACCACGGAGATAAAGTTGAAAACCACCATCTGGCTTCTTTAAGAGCTATGCTGAGGCATGCCTAATGATGGTAGGTCTGGTAATATACCCCATACGGTCTGGCAACAGTATAATAATTGTTTTTAATGCATGGTATGTAGGTCATACAGCTTGATTCAAACAAACTCTAAAGGTTTGCATTCTCTCGCTTTATTAAAAAAACATTAAAATGGCCTACATTCTGCTGGGAGAGTGACCCTAAAAGCACACATGGCCAAATAGTTAAGCCAAACAACATGCTTGATTTATATATTCATGCCCTTTTCTCTACAAAGAACCAGCCCTTATAAAGTTTTAAGTGAACTGTGAAAAGTTTATTTCGTTATTATCCAAATGTTCTTTAACCCAAGGTTAACCATGGTAATGTGAGAACAGGCGCCACGAAGCCCTGATAAGAAGCAGGAAGGCTTTGTCTACACAGCCTGGAGTTTGCCGGCTGCTTTCCTAATGTGACCATGTGAACTCACACGGCTCAGAGCCCTGCTTTGCTGTCAAACCTCAAAGGTCTTAATTTGAATCTCCCTGATGGCTAGTGATGATGAACATTTTTTCATGTGTCTGATAGCCATCTGTATGTCTTCATTGGAGAAGTGTCTATTCATATCTTCTGCCCATTTTTTGATGTGATTATCTGTTTTGCATGTGCTGAGTTTGAGAAGTTCTTTATAGATCCTGGATATCAACCTTTTGTCTGTACTGTCATTTG
>PISX010014755.1:0-51477 GCA_004024625.1 Mellivora capensis
GAATGTAAACTTGACGTTGAACTCATGGCCTCAGTGACTACCCATGGACATTTTGGTTTAGTGCTTGTGGTGGGGTCAGTGGTGGGTTGGCCTCTAAGGGGTCCCTGCTTCCCAGGGACCCTGAATACAGCTGGGACCCCATGACACATGTGGGAGGAAGAGGAGTTCTCAGTGGCAGTGTGGGATTGAGTGACTAGGGCCCAGGGACCGAGGGTCCTGTACTGAGTGTGACAGAGACGTCTGTGGGAGGGGCACAGGACAGTGTTCCTGGGGAGGCAGGAGAAAGGGGTAACCTAAGGAAGGGTGAATGCTCTAGGCTGACAATAGGGAATATCTATATGGGGTAGAAAACCAGCCAAAACATGGCAATGAGGGGGACACAAGGAAAGGAGAGTGGACATCTCAGGAAGGAGCTAGTCCCTGATGGCGAGACCCCAGGTCCAGGGAGGAGCTCAGACGTTATCCAGGAGTCCACAGGGAACCAGAAGCAGTGGGCTTTGGTACAGGTGGTGACCAATGTGGTCCATGCAAGAAAAGTAAGCATGGAGACATGGTGGAGGATGGCCTATCTCGGTTCTGCTGTCGGTATCTCCTGTTCTGGAATATTCTCCGGCAATTCTGGGTGAGAGTGATGAAACTTCCCCTCCCAGAAACATGACGATGCCTCTGTTGACTCCTTTCCCACAGGGTGAAAAGAATCGTGTTCATATTTGAGGACACAAAGTGTTTGAAACGCAGTGAGCTGAGAGCACGATTTCTGATTGAATAAAGAGCATTTTATTGACTGGATACAGGGAGAAGGGCTGGGTTGACCCTGGTGGGAGGGTAGATCGTCCTGGAGGTCCTGTGGCTCCAGGCCCCGCTGGGTGGGGGAGGGTGTCGGGGACCTAAGAGCACTGTGAGGGGACCACCTTCTTCTCCACGGTTTTGCCCTCGTGCGTGACCAGGCAGCTGAAGCTGCTGTGAGATTTCCACTTGTCAGGCGACAGGCTCAGGTAGCTGCTGGCCGCGTACTTGTTGTTGCTCTGTTTGGAGGGCTTGGTGGTCTCCACGCCCTGAGTGATGGGGTTGTCGTCTGCCTTCCAGGCCACCGTCACGCCGCTGGGGTAGAAGTCACTGATGAGGCACACCAGGGTGGCCTTATTGGCTGTGATCTCAGAGAATGTGAGGAAGAGCATGACCGAAGGTGTGGACTTGGGCTGACCTATGCGGACAGAAGGGAGAGTGAAAGATGCAGGCAGAGTCAAAGTGTTGGGCAGCCCTTCCCTTACCTACAGCCTCTGTGACTGTTCCCATGGTGTCCATGCTTGTTTACCAGGGGACCCTCCTTTCCACTCCAGCCCTGGACAGCAGGCAGCCCCCGAGGCTCCCAGCAGTTCTGCCATGTCACCTTTCCCATATGTGTGAGAAGTGCTTCTGCGGCCTTAGTTTCTTCCTCAGGCCAGCATCTGGCCCCCATATCACCTCATTCTTCCAGATCCAGGTACGTGCCCTGTCAACTGGAGTCCCCTACCCAGCCTGCCAGGACAGCTCTGATGGTGTGTGTGGAGGTCCCGAGCCCTGTGCCCAGTGGGGCATGGAGACCCTGTCCCTCAGGAACGGCTCTGTCCCTGCCTTCCAGCAGGAGGCCAGCCCTTGGACAGGTGAGACACCTGGGGGCTATGGGGCTCCAGGGACTGGTAAGGTTCTGCCCCATGGGACCTGCTCCTTTCTGACCAATGTCCTAGAAGGACTGTATTTCTGGTCACCCTGGCCTGCATCACTCGTGTCTCTGTGCCTGTGTCCTCGTGGCCTAGCAGAGGTCCTCAGCACTTCAGCCTAGAGCAAACCAGACTGTTCTGTCCCCCTCCCATGGGCTTCCCCTCAGAATACCAGTCTGTGTCCCCAGAAGCTGGGTTCACAAGCCCCAGCCATGTCCCCAGCCTCCTGTGTGGCCCTCCTAGCCTGGATGTTATTAAGCCCTTGGCCAAGACCCGAAGGGACTCTATGTAAGGCTGCCCCAGGACCCCTAGTCAGAACCAGCCTTGGACCCCACATAGCTGTCTGCCCTGGAAGAAGGGAAGGAGCCTCCATTTTTGGATACCCCGCCCCCCCAGCCCAGGCCCCTGGAATCTGAACACATTCAACTGTCAGATTCTAAAGGTAAATGTTTGTACCACTGAGTCCTTCCTGCTGGTTCCTTCAGGCCAATCCACTTCCCCCAGATCCCACAGACCTGCTAGGGGCTCTGTCCTTAAGGTTGAGAGAGTAGACAGGAAGCAGCCTGGGAAACTAACTTTCCCAAGACAATAGAGGGGTGGGACAGGTTGAGAAATGTGGTGAGAGCCACTTACCTAGGACAGTGAGCTGGGTTCCGTCACTGAAAACATACCAGGGTGACTGAGTTTCGGGCCAAAACCGACCGGGCCAGCACCTGGGTCCTGCCCCGTGGGGCCCGGGCCAGAATAGGAACCTGTGATGGGCATAAGGCTGTAGCAGTGGGGCTGGGCAGTCAGCCTCCTAGAGGCTGTGACACACCTGGATGACCCCACATCCCAGAGGTGTCCCCATGCCCAACCCCCTGATTGAGGTAGACGCCACCCATGTCTTATATATTTCTCTCCTTTCCAAGGCTGTCCTGGTCATCTCCTAATCCTTAGTGCTGATGGTGACACTGCATGGAGTAGGTGTTCAGTAAATTGTTGAGCCTCACATAGAGCTTCCAAGGGTTCCTCTCCTACAATTTCCCATGGTCCAGCCAGGTGGCTTCCTCTCTAGGCCTACTGGTTGGTCTGGGGCCGGGACATTCCTGACTCATAGTTCTCCCATGTGAAGACCCCTCACTTTTTCTTTACACATCAAGGCACAATGCAGTCCTACTTCTTTGATGAAGTTTTTTTCTCTGATCTCTCAGACCACTGTTTTTCTGTCCACCTATCTATGTGTTCATCCATCTATCATCCTTCCAACCAACCATCCGCTTACCCATCTACCCATCCAACAGTAGCTCCAGACACTGTTTCATATCCTGAGACATGGAGGGCCTCCCTGGCTTTCATCTTCATCTCTCCCTGAAAATTCTCAGGTCAAGGCCAACAAGGCTCTCTTCCTGGTATTTTCCCAATTCCTGCTGTACATTATGTCTTTACAGGATGCAACATAGAGTCAGCCTCTCTTTTCAGTGACTCTCTTCCTGTTGGTACCTGAGACCTCCTATTCTCTTCCCCTGACCTCCCTTTCACCCCTGCCCATGCATGGCAGCTGACTCTCTGACCAGCACCCTGGGTCCTCCTTCTTTGCCATATTCCCACTACTGCCCATTTGGTGAGGCTCGAGTCTATTTCAGCTCCAAACCCTCTCCTTGACTCTTCCTAAATTGCTACTGACCATCTCCAGCTGGATGTTCAAAAGGAATCTCAAATTCACCATACCCAAATGAGACTGACCACTGTTCCCGAAACCCAGCTCTTTTTCTGTCTTCATCTTGTCACATGTGACCATGAGTGCTCTCATTACTCAACCCTCAGGCCAGATCTGTAGCTTCAATGCAATCCTAATCAAATTCCCAGCAAATTATTTTGTTGATATTGGCAAACTGATTCTAAAGTTTCTATAGAGGGGCAAAGGACTCAGAATAGCTAACACAATATTGAAAGGAAAGAGCAAAGTCAGGGAAATGACAGTATAAGACTTTGAGACTTACTATAAATCTACAATAATCAAGAAAATGTGGTATTGTCATAAATACAGACCAATGGAATAAATAGAACAGAGAGCCCAGAAATAAACTCTCATGCATGAAATCAAATGATTTTTGACAAGGGTGCCAAGACCATTCAATGGGGGAAGGACAGTCTTTTCAACAAATGGTACTGGGAAACATAGATATTCACATGCAGAAGAATGAAGTTGGACTCTTACCCAACATCATAGACAAAAATGAACTCAAAATGAATGTAAGACATAAATATAAGAGCTAAAACAATGACACTTGTAGAAGAAAACATAGGCCAAAAGTTTTACAACATTGGATTCGCAGTTATTTCTTGGATAAGACACTGAAGGCACAGGCAACAAAGAAAAACTAGACAAGTTGGACTTCATGAAAAATTCAAAATTTTGTATATTAAATGGTGGTATCCACAGGGTAAAAAAGCAACCCACAGAATTAAAGAAGATATTTGCAAATCATATATGTAATAAAAGGTTAATATCTAGAATATATAGGGAACTCTTAAAACTCAAGAAAAAAACAAGCAACACAATTCAAAAAATGAGCAAAGAATTTGAACAGGCATTTCTCCAAAGAAGATATACAAATGGTCAATAAGCACATGAAAGATACTCAATATTATTAGTCATTAGGTAAATGCAAATTAAGACTACAATGAGACACCACCTCACGCTCATTGGGATGGCTACTATTAAAAAAAACAAACTAGGGGAGTGCCTGGGTGGCTTAGTGGGTTAAAGCCTCTGCCTTTGGCTCAGGTCATGATCCCAGTGTCCTGGGGTCGAGGCCCACATCCAGCTCTCTGCTCAGTGGGGAGCCTGCGTTTCCCCCTCCCTCCCACCTGCCTCTCTGCCTAATTGTGATCTCTGTCAAATAAATAAATAAAATCTTTAAAAAAAACCTGGGAAACTAGTGTTGGTAAGGATGTCGAGAAATTGGAACTCTTGTGTAATGCTGGTGCACAAATACCACATGATTCCACTTATGTGAGGTATTTAGAGTAGTTAAAATAATAAACAACACAGTCTTAAGTTCTCAATGGGTCAAAGAAGAAACTACAAGTGAAATTAAAAGATACTTTGAGATGAATGAAAAGAAAACCTAACACATTAAGATCTATGGGATTCAGTGACAGTGGTCCTCTAAGGAAAATTTATAGCTATAAAAATGTCTCTATTAAAAAAGAAGAAAGAGGGGCACCGGGTGGCTCAGTGGGTTAAAGCCTCTGCCTTCGGCTCCGGTCATGATCCCAGGGTTCTAGGATCAAGCCTCACATCGGGCTCTCTGCTCAGCAGGGAAGGAAATAATAAAGATTAGAGTAGAAATAAATGAATTAGAGAGTAAAAAACAATGAAGAGAGCCAGTAAAACTAAAAGCTGGTTCTTCAAAGTTTAACAGCTTTGAGAAATGTTTGCCAGACTGACAAATACAAAACACAGAGAGAACTGGAGCGCCTGGGTGGCTTTGGGGGAAACCAGGTGAAGGGGACCTGGGGCCCCTGTGTTGTTTCTTACAACTACATGTGAATCTAGAATGATTTCAAAATAAAAAGTTTAATTTATGAAAAGGTTATATACTCTACTATTCCATGTATATGGTAGTTTGGAAAAGACAAAACTATAGGGTCACAGAGAGATCAGTGGTTGCCATGGTTGGGGCACAGAAAGGGAATGATTACCAAAGGGAAACAAAGAAGTTTTGGGGGGTGATGGAAATGTTCTCTATCTTGATTGTGGTGCTAGTTACATGACTCTATGATTTTATTAAAATTTACAGCTATACCAAAAAGAGGGAATTTTATTCTGTATAAATTAAAGTAAAATAAAAATAGAAATCTTTAATATGTTATTTTTTTTAAGATTTTATTTATTTATTTGGCACAGAGAGAGAGCACAAGCAGGCAGAGAGGCAAGTGGGGGGTAGGGAGCAGACTCCCCACTGAGCAGAGAGCCCGATGTGGGGTTCGATCCCAGGACCCTGAGATCATGACCTGAGCTGAAGGCAGAGGCTTTAACCCACTGAGCCACCCAGGCACCCCTTTAATATGTTATTATAGCCACCAAATACATATCTCTATATCTCTATCTCTATATATCTGTATCTCTATATGTCGTTTATTATTCTCTTCCATGATATGCCATAGTTAATTTTTACCTTCTCTTATTGTTGGACATTGAGGGTGTTTCTACTTTTTCCTTGGAACACACGTACAATATTTAGCTCAAGTTCTCATTATTTCCTCAAGATAAATTTCTAGAAGTGGAATTACTTGGTTAAAAGGAATCAGGTTTTTATAAATTTTGACACATGGTGTCATTGTTCCAAGAATTTCATCTCCCACTGACCATCCATGAGAATGCCTAGTCCTCCGTCAACCCTCTGGCACCATCACTTTAAATTCACTTGCTAGTTTCACAGGTGAGCTTGGTCATTGTGTGGACAGCCCTCACTCTGCAGCTCTAATCTGCCATCAAAAAATCCGGAGCCATTTTCCCAAGACACAAATCTGACTCTGAGAGTCCCCTACGTAAGTCCCTCAAGGACCTCAGGAAAAAGCACCAGTGCGTGAAACCCCCTGCGGTCTGCCACCAGTCCCTTCTCCCCTCCCCCAATCTCTGACGTGGCCTGCGCCCTCACTCTCCTCTCAGCCTTGGCTGCTTCCTTTACCTGGAGACACCCCATCACTGGCCAACAGCATTTTGTCTGTGAAACCAGCTTGGTCATTTCCCTCCTCCCACCTCACTCCTCTAAAATGGTCTATCGGTCTGTCCTCAAGACTGCACGTGAGCCCCTTGTTTTGGGCCCATTCTCTCTATATCCACCAGCCCTGAGTGTCAGGAAAGTGAGTGGACCTCCTTGGGCGAGACCAAGGCCTTGCAGACACCCCTTCTCTTGGACCATTTTGTTAAGATACAGGACACACTGGTGCTGTCGCAGCGTTCCCTTGACCGGCTAGCAAAAAACCCAGGGGGACATCCTGGCTCCTCCCTTGTCTGTTACTCCCACCTCCTCAATCTCCAAGGACCCGTGCACTCTGCCAGGGAACCCGCCACACACTTCTCCAAGTCTTTCTAGCCCTGGATTCCCACCCTCAATCACCCAAGTCTGGTCATGTCCTTTCCTTGCAAACATTCCCCAGGATGCCCCAGATGAAATCTGTCCTCTGAGGTGGGTCCGCCAGGTCAGGCAGTCACCTGTTTGGCCTTTCCTCAGACCATCTTGGCCCCAGTGCCCACTCCTTCCAGCCCTGCAGACCACTGGGAGCTTCTCTGGCATTCTGTGCCCGTACCCCTTTGCCACCGTCCTCGCGTGTGGTTACTGTTTCACCTGCCCCTCTCCCGCGGGACCTTGAGCTGGGGCCAAACCTTCCTCCCCTGGGATCCCGGCGCCAGCCCAAGGCCTGACCCTGCATGGGGCTCCATCTCTCTCTTTGTGTTTCCCCGGACCCTGCCAGACGCTGCGATCCCAGTCCTCGCCCGACCCCCACAGGCGCTGACCCACCCTCCATGGCTGGCCTGCCAGTACAGAGCAGACGTATCTCATCCTGTTCTAGCCCTTCACCACGATGACACCAGCATCCCTGGGGTGGGTGTCAGACTACAAGGCCCTCACCCAATGGGCACCCATCGCTTTGCAGGGTAGGCAGCTGAGGCTTCGAGGAGCAGAACTGTCGGCCCCCACGTTAGGAGATCGGGGTGGGAACAGCTGCAGGCCATTGGATTTGAGTGCTGGAGTCTGCGCCAGCTGTATGACACTGAGCAGATCCCCTCGGTGACCTCCTCTCTGGACCTCTATCTTCATCTATAAAATGGGGATGACAGTAGGCTGTGCCTTGTGGGGCTGTTCAGGGACATTCTGCCCCTAAAGGGATTAGTGCCCACAGTGAAGTTGCTGTTGTGTCACCCGTTAGCATGAATGGACCCAGACGCTTGGCACTTTGTCCAGGGACTTCCCACCCATACGTAAGAGGTGGGGGCTGGGTTCAGTCAGCACGTGGGGGCTGACCGTGGCCCCCCAAAAGACCCTCGCAGGGGCCTTTCCCATGTAGGAGCTTGCACCCTGGGTGGCTCCAGTTCTTAGGGGGTGGGTTGCAGGAGGCAGCTCTGGCTGAAGATGCTTGGTGGAGGGTCCAGTGACCTGGGGACAGCAGGGAAGGCCCACTCTGAAGTAGGAAGCATCGACTGGAGCCTGCACCCTAGTGCTCCAGGGGGTGGCCCCTGACCAGCAGAAAGGGCAAGGAGGTGACTCATCAGCGTAAAGGAGGTGGTCTGGGCACTCTGGCCCAGCCACAGCACCCACCACCCACATGGATATCCTGCCCCTGCCACCTCACCAGAAGACCAAGGTGAGGTGAGTGAGCTGCTAGCCTTGGGTGCAAAATTTGGTGGGGCCAGAAAGTGCAACAAATAAGATAAATAATATTTTAATGCAATAGTAAAAAAAATAATGCAAACAAATATACCCTGGACAAAATGTCAACACTTTAAATAAAGTCAGGGTCTGTCCAGGCTGCCTCTCTTCTCACTGATTTTTTTTTTTCCTTGTCTTTCTTGTCCCCCTCATAGTGGCTCAGTGTCCCAGGCCCAGTTCTGGCTGCAAAGACGTTCTCCTCCCTCAACCCCATGACTCACTCAGTCCCTTACCTGTCCCACAGGCTCCGAGAGCTGCTTCCTGCTGGGGCTCGGGGCTCTGGGGTGCTGTTCGGTGGGGCTACTGTCGTGGGGGGCAGCCGGCCCTGGGCGCCCACAGCCAAGCCCAGCAGCAGCAGGGGCCAGCATGACTTGGGGCCAGGGCTCTGCCCCCAGGGGGCCTCAGAGCCCACCTGACCTGTCCCTGGCCTCATCTGCCCTCAGGGTCAAAGGACCTGCAGCCTTGAGCTCCCTGGAGGAGAGACAGTGGGTACCCCAGTCTTTCTTGCTGGCAGTGGGTATCCCAGTGTTCCGTGGCCCAAGCGGCCTGGTCCTCTGCCTGAACCTTCTCTCCAAGGCCCATGGCTGTTACTCCGGGGGGTTCTCTCCCAGTGGGCCATTGGCCAACTGCCCTGCTGTGGTTGGCATCAACAGCTCAACCGTCTCCCCCCACAGCTGCAAGCCTGGTCTTGCCCCTGGGGCTCTGGGTGGGGCGCACCTGCTCCTGCCTTCTTTCTCAGAGGGCGACTGGTTCTGCGGAGCATCTCCCCTGGGACTGGAGAGGCCATGGAGGACCGAGGATGCCAGGGGAGTGGGAGGCGCCAGCATTCGGGGGCTCGGGCTGGCGCTGCTGTTCTGAGCAGCCTGGGGGCAGGGGTGGCGACAGGGGAGGAAACAGGTGTAGTTTAGCAGGAAGCCGATATTCAAGTTCAGGAATCATGATAAAATTCTAAAAACAGTGTTTAAAGCACCATGTTCAGCACCTCATGGGAGTCATCTCTCTCTTTCTCTTTCACACACACACACACACACACACACACACTCACTCACTCACACCCTCATAGATTTTATCCAGAGGTCACTGTCATGGGCATAGCGTGGACACACTGCACGAAGTAATGGCTTCCGTGAGATCCCCTTCCCATCTCCCTGGAATGCGCGCGCACTGTCCATCCGGGAACCCCTGCTAAGGTGTGGGGTGGGCAGCAGCAATGAAGAGGGACTGAGCCCCTCCGTGGGGTGGCGAGAGTCTGGCTCTGCACTGGGCGCTGCCGGGAGGGATACTCTGGTCCCCACTGGGCCATCCTGGCCTCCGGTAGGCGAGGCTGGCTGCACCTGCCGGCTCTGCTCACTTTCAGGACCCGCCGAGGTCCAAGTTGGCAGATAAAGCAAGTGAAAATTGCTTTTTTGCATTTTAGTTTTTTAAAAAAATTGTGGTAAATGGACATAAAATGACATTTGCCCCTTAGCCATTTAAAAAATTTTTTTAAAAATTTATTTGACAGAGAGAGAGATCACAAGTAGGCAAAGAGGCAGGCAGAGGGAGAGGGGGAAGTAGACTTCCTGCTGAGCAGAGAGCCTGATGCAGGGCTGGCTCCCAGGACCCTGAGACGATGACCTGAGCCGAAGGCAGAGGCTCAACCCACTGAGCCACCCAGGTGCCCCCCACTTCCCCAGCCATTTTTTAAGTGCACAATTCGGTGGCATGAAGCACATTCACAATTTGGTGCAAGCCTCACCACCATCCCTTTCCAGAACTTTCCATCTTCCCAGACTGAAACCTTGTCCCCTTGAAACACCATAACTCCCCATTCTTCCTCCCCATCCCCCGGCACCCACCATCTGACTTTCCGCCTCACTGAATCTGACTCTAGGGGCCTCGTATACGTGGAGTCACATAGGATTTGTCCTTTGAACGTGCTTTTAAAAGATTTCATTTTATTTCTTTATTTTGCAGGGGGAGGGGCAGAGGGAAAGAGAATCTCTGGCAGGCTCTGCGCTGAGCATAGAGGCTGATCTGGGACATGATCTCATCACCAGGAGATCACAGCCTGAGCTGAAACCAAGAGTCAGGCACTTAACAGACTAAGCCACCAAGGCGCCCCTGAATGCACTTAAAAAAAAATTAAATCCAGGGACGCCTGGGTGGCTCAGTTGGTTAAGCGGCTGCCTTCGGCTCAGGTCATGATCCCAGCGTCCTGGGATCGAGTCCCACATCGGGCTCCTTGCTCAGCGGGGAGCCTGCTTCTCCCTCTGCCTCTGCCTGCCACTCTGTCTGCCTGTGCTCGCTCACTCTCTCTCTCTCTGACAAATAAATAAATTTTAAAAAATTTAAAAAAATTAAATCCAGTTAATTAACATATAAGGTATTATTGGTTTCAGGGGCAGAGGTCAGTGATTCATCAGTCTTATGTAACACCCAGTGCTCATTACATCACGTGCCCTCCTTTTTTTTTTTTTTTTTTACCACCATGGTATTTTTATTTTGTCCTATACTATTCAAATAAACTATATTCAGATATAATTTTCTATTAATTTTTATGGTTCCCAAGTTCAGTCTTGGCTTTCTCCTCCACCCTGGTACCTAGTGCTTCTTTTTTTTTTAATTAAATTTTTTAATTTTTTTATAAGCATATAATGTATTATTAACCCCAGGCGTACAGGTCTGTGAATCGCCAGGTTTACACACTTCACAGCACTCACCATAGCAATACCCTCCCCAATGTCCATAACCCCACCACCCTCTACCTACCCCCCTCCCCCCGGCCACCCTCAGTTTGTTTCGTGACATTAAGAGTCTCTTATGGTTTGTCTCCCTCCTGATCCCATCTTGTTTCATTTATTCTTTTCCTACCCACCAAACCCCCCAAGTTGCCTCTCCACTTCCTCATATCAGGGAGATCATATGATAGTTGTCTTTCTCCGATTGACTTATTTCGCTAAGCATAATACCCTCTAGTTCCATCCACGTCTTCGCAAATGGCAAGATTTCATTTCTTTTGATGGCTGCATAGTATTCCATTGTGTATATATACCACATCTTCTTTATCCATTCATCTGTTGATGGACATCTAGGTTCTTTCCATAGTTTGGCTATTGTGGGCATTGCTGCTATAAACATTGGGGTACAGGTGGCCCTTCAGATCACTACATTTGTTTCTTTTGGGTAAATACCCAGTAGTGTGATTGTTAGGTCATAGGGTAGCTCTATTTTCAACTTTTTGAGGTACCTTCATACTGTTTTCTAGAATGGCTGCACCAGCTTGCATTCCCACCAACAATGTAGGAGGGTTCCCTTTTCTCCACATCCTCACCAACACCTGTCATTTCTTGACTTGTTAATTTTAGCCATTCTGACTGGTGTGAGGTGGTATCTCATTGTGGTTTCGATATATATTTCCCTGATGCCGAGTGATGTTGAGCACTTTTTCATTTATCTATTGGCCATTTGGATGTCTGTCTTGGAGAAACGTCTGATCATGTCTTCTGCCCATTTCTTGATTGGATTATTTGTTCTTTGGGTGTTGAGTTTAAGAAGTTCTTTATAGATCTTGGATACTAGCCCTTTATCTGATAAGACATTTGCACTTATCTTCTCCCATTCTGTCAGTTGTCTGTTTGGTTTTGTTCTGCTGTGCAGAAGTTTTTATCTTGATGAAGTCCCAATAGTTCATTTTTGCTTTTGTTTCCCTTGCTTTTAGGGACGTGTCTAGCAAGAAGTTGCTGCGGCCGAGGTCACAGGGGTTGCTGCTGCCTGTGTTCTCCTCAAGGATTTGGATGGATTCCTGTCTCCTATTTAAGTCTTTTATTCCTTTTGAGTCTATTTTTGTGGATGGCGAATGCGCTTTTTAAATGGAAAAGTACAGTGAGCATAACATATATGAAGGACGGCTGTTACGATCACATTTCTTATTGCTGTTCTTGTTAGTGTAGCCACCAGCTGGTCCGTCTGGTGGGGCCGAGAAAAAAAATCACTGGCTAGCAAAAAATAAATGACACCCTAGTTATATATCAACTGTCACCTTTCGAAGTTTGCCTTGTCACTCAGAGGGCTGTGACAGCAGTTCGGTCGGTTGCAACTAGCATTTTGCAAAAGTGAAGTAGCCTAGAGCAGCTGGAGAATGGAGAGGGTCCGGTGCAAGGAGCGGGGTGCTGACGGTTCACAGGATTTGGCTTCAGTTATCGAAATACATATCAGTACTCTGGATGATGATGGGAAATGCCTTTCTTAGTGGGAGTTTTGATAGGAAAACTTGAGGAAAATGCTATCTAGCAACACACTGATTTGGCTGTGCATTCCAGCAGAAGTTAGCTGTCAAATCCACCCTGCCCTTCACGGTTGGCGGACCTGGAGTTCAAGTTTGAAACCACCCCTTGGTTTAGATCCTCTAGATCCTGGTGTATCCTGGAGCAGTGAAGTCCTGGTGGCTTGTCCATCTTTGTAAGGTTTCCTCTAGTGGCCCCCAGAGTGAATTTCATGGGTGCCATATGCCCTCATGGATTCAGGCGCTTACTTGGCGTCTGTCCAACCATGGTCCCGGATACTGTAACAGACAGACATTCTGACTTCCTCCTAGCACATGGAGCTCATGAGGGCCACAGTGAGGTTGGACTCCATGCAGGATTACGACTCTGCTTGGATCCCTGGGTCCCACACTTAGTGACCCAGCATCCCTGAGGGCCAGGCACTGCGTCCAGGAGAGTTCAGGGTCAACAGGAAATGGGCAAGACACGGAACAGTAACGGGGGCCAGCACCCTAGCAGACGTCATACAGGGGACAGGGGCAGACCTTGGGAGGCCCCTGATTCAGTCCAGCTTTTCCTCATTGTGATACTGAACCCACTCCTGCCTCTGACCTCAGTCTTCCTGCACCTTTGGACCTGGGGCCGGGTTTGTCCCAGGGGTCCAGGTTGAAGCTGCTCCCCATGCCCCAGCAGCCCTGTGTGGGTGTGATGCACTCAGCCAGTGCCCAGGGTTCTGAAACTGTGGTTCTACCTGGGACAGCCCCAGGTCTCAGAGAGAAGGAGGGGCTGGACCTAAGCTCAGGGACCCTAGCTGTCTTGCCATGGTCTTTGGGGATCACTGCCACAGACCACATCCTCCCATGGTTGCAAGGTTGAAAATCCAGGTGTGACTGCATCCTGAGGACTCTCGCAGGCTGGCCTGGGCTTTCTTTCTTTTATAAAGATTTTATTTATTTATTTGACACAGAGAGAGAGAGAGAGAACAAGAGAGAGAGCACAAGCAAGGGGAGTGGGAAAGGGAGAAGCAGGCTTCCTGCTCAGCAGGGAGCAGGATGAGGGGCTCCGTGGGGGCGGGGCTCAATGAGGGCGGGACTCAATCCCAAGACCCCGGGATCATGACCTGAGCTTGTGCATAAGGCAGACGCTTAACGATTGAGTCACCCAGGCACCCCATGGGCTGGGCTTTCTTAGCTGGTGCGGTGGCAGCTCTGACCTACTCAGGACTGCCCCCACTCCTTCCCTGGACTGGAGTCAGGCCTGGCCTAAAAGCCATTTGTATTCACGGTATTTCTTAAGCCTTGGTTGAAACAGAGGAACAGGAGACAAAGTCAGTCCTGTTCACCCACCTGTCCAGGCGGTTTTAATGGAAGAAGAATGCGGCCAGCAATGCCCAATGCCTGTCTGTTTCCCTGGGCAGCAAAGCTCACTGGGGTGGTTCCTGGGATGGAGGGAACTAAGGGAGGGCAGCAACAGCCCCAGGCAGGGGGAGAGGCCTCCAAGTCCTGCTGGGTGAGGGCTTTGAAAGTGGAGGGTGAGGGTGGCAGAGGGGCAAGGAGGGCGGGGACTGGATGCGGGAGGAGGGACCATGTTCCCAGGAGGGGCCCCCGCAGTCATCAAGGAAACAGGGCTGCAAAGATCCAATGGGAGGCTTGGTCAAGATGTCAAAACAGCCCAGACTACCTAAAAGGGAAGGAGTGTGCTGTTTACAACCCAGTGGTGCCAGAGACCAAGGGGAAGTGACCTCTCCGCTTGCCCAAACTCGTGGTTTGCAGGCAAGCCTCTCAGCCGGTGAGGCTGAACCAGATGAGGAGGGCTAAGGACGTGCTTTCTCAGTCTTCGGCGTGCAGAGAATGCCAGGGACCTGGGGAAAAGCGTGGATTCACATTCAGCACGTCTGAGCTGGCCCCGGAAACGAAGCTTTTTTTTTTTTTTTTAAGCTCCCAGGGGGTGTCGTGGCTGCCACCCTACATACGGACCACACTTGGAGTAACAAGGTGCAAATGCGACTCTGTACTGCCCCCTGGCGGCCTTGTTGAAAGGTGTTCGCACTGGTCCAATAGGTAATGGAGGTCGGAGCGGCCACCTGCGGCCAGAGGGGCGACTCTGGGGGTCAGATCTGACGTCCGGTGAACTGAAGCCGAGCTCGAACTAGGTCGTCAGAAGGTAGAACATTCGGAAGCCCGTGCCTTTTGAGATGCAGAAAATGAGAGGAGAGTGCGGCTTTGAGGCACTTTCGCACACTTCCCAGTTAGAGGGTAGTTCCTGGAATGGGGGGGAGGGTTGTGGTTGGCCTGTAAAGACAATTATCCTTGCAGCTCCATCCGCTTCAGCGGCATTCCACATAGTCCCGCGTAGACTATCTGCTCCCCAACTTCCAGCCTCCCTGTGCCGTACCTCTGTGGCGAGAAACGAAGCCTCGGGGAAGGGGACAGGAGACTTGCAGGGGATGGCAGTATTTTCCTCAGGCTTTCACTCTTTTTCATTTTGAGGGAGTGATGTAAGGTGGGCTAATGTTATCCTGACATTATCCTCTTTGTTTGTTTGTTTGTTTGTTTGTTTGTTTGTTTGTTTTCCTTTTGGGGGAGTAAACTATTTGCTTCTCATACTCTGCTCCCACCCTTGATTTGATCCCAAGTATCAGAAACCATATTCAGGATTTGTTCAAAGAGGTTCCTTCATCTGGTAATAGTGGTTGGAGACTCTGATACCCCAGTTTTCCTCCTCCTCCTCCTCCTCCTCCTTCTTCTTCTTCCTCCTCCTCTTCTTCTTCTTCTTCTTCTTCTTCTTCTCCTCCTCCTCCTCCTCCTCCTTCTTCTTCTTCTTCTTTCTTTTCTGGCTGTTTATTGAAACTTTTCATTCTGGGTTCATTAATCATCTTTTTGTTATGTTAATTTTACTAAGTTTTAAAATTTTAATTCCAGTGCATAATGTACAGTCTTATATTAGTCTCAGCTCCCAATACTCCACTTTCAATAGTACATGGAACAAGTAGATGGAAGCTCAACAAGGCAATAGAGGATCTGAGCAATGTCGTAAGCCAACAAAAGCTAACAGACATCTCTAGAACAGTCCATCCACTCGACAATAGCAGTGTACACATTCTTCTCAAGCGCATGTGGAACATTCCCCAGGATAGCCCTTATGGGAGGTGATAAAATCAGTCTTCCTAAATTTAAAGGGACTGAGATAATACAAAGTATATTCTCTCACCGTAAAGGACCAAAATAAGAAAGAAATCACAGAAGCATATTTGGGGAATTCACAAATATGTGGAAATTGGACATGTTCCTAAATAGTCAATGGGGCAAAAAAAGAAATCACAAAAGAAATTAGAAAATATTTAAGATGAATGGAAATGATAACACAATGTACTAAAACTTGTGGGCAACGATGTCTTGGGTATCGCAACAAAAGCACAGATAAGAAAAGAAAAAATAGACAAATCAGACTACATCAGATTTAAAACTTATATGAGTCAAAGGACACAATCGAGAGTGAAGAGGCAATACACAGAATGGGAGAAAATATTTGCAAATCAAATATGTGATACAGGATTAATATCCAGGGTATAGAAGGAACTCCTACAACTCAAAGCCAAAAAACCCAACCCAGGGATGCCGGGGTGGCATAAGTCGGCTGAGTGTCCAACTCTTGATTTTGCTCAGGTCACAAACTCAGGGTCCTGGGATCAAGCCCCATGTTGGGCTCTGCACTCATTGGGGAGTCTGCTTGAGATTCTCTCTCTCTCTCCCTCTGCCCCTCTCCCTACTCACACATGAGCTCTCTTTCTCTAAAATGAATAAATACAATCTTAAAAAAAAAACCAACAATCCAGTTTAAAAAATGAGCAAAAGACTTGAACAACCATTTCCCTAAAGATACAGAATGATTAAGGAGTACATGAAAAAATTGTTCAAAATCACTCATCATTAGGGAAATGAAAACCAAAACCATAATGAGAAGCCACTTCACATCCACCGTATGCTTGTTACTAAAATGTTCTCAAGGTCTGTCTTTCCTTTTTATGGCTGAATGATGTTCCATGGTACAGATAGACCATATTTTGTTTATTCATATGCCGATTGATGGACAAATGTTGGTTCTACCTTTTAACTGTTGTAAATAATGCTGCTATGAACATAGTTGTGCAAATATATCTTTGAGATCTTATTTTCAATTCTTAGGCTATATGCCCAGAAGTGGAATTACTTGATTAAATGATAATTCTGTTTTTCATTTTTTGAGGCTCCTCGGTACATGCTCTATAACAGCTGTACCATTTTGCCTTCCCACCAAGTGCACAGGGTTCTGATTTCTCCACATCCTCACCCATATTTTTAATTTTCTGTTCTTTTAATAATAGACATCACAGAGGATGTGAGGGACTTGAACAGCCATTTCTCCATGTCCATGTCCCCAACAGGCGTCATCTGATCCATCAAGGGTCTGCACAGAACACAAAGGCAGGGGAAGGTTGGAACTACTCTCCCTCCACCTGTCTGCATGAGTTGGGACATTGATCTTCCTCTGCCCTGGGTGCTCCTGGTCCCCAAGCCTTCAGATTTGGACTAGAATCTACACCATTGCCCACTCCCCACTCCCCAGCTCTTGCACCTTTGAGCCACACCTCCAGTCTGTGGGGCTTCCAGCTTGCGGATAGCAGATGGCAGGACTTCTCAGTCTCTGTGATCACATGAACCAGTACCTTACCATAAGTCTCTAGATATTGGTATATCTAGATATTGGTATATCTATCTGTCTTCTTAAAGATTTTTAAAATTTATTTGACAGAGGGAGAACACAAGTAGGCAGAGCAACAGGCAGAAGGAGAGGGAGAAGCAGAGTCTCCACTGAGCAGGGAGCCTGATGTGGGGCTCGATCCCAGGACCCTGGGATCATGACCTGAGCCGAAGGCGACCACTTAATCAACTGAGCTACCCAGGTGCCCCTATCTGTCTGTCTTCTATCCGTCCATCTGTATCTCTTATTGGTTTTGTTTTTCTGGAGAACCCTAAGATAAAGGTCAAGGTCAAGGAGAAGAGAGGGGTCAGGGATGGGGTAACATTTTGTCTGTATGCAATTTTCCATGAATAGTTTTAAGTATATAAGAAAAATCTATAATTTCACTGTTTAAACTTTCCACCTGTGCAGGTGAAAATCCACCATAAACAAAGTTTATGGCCGAGTTGAGGCACACGGGGAATATGATTTAATCCAGAGGGGAGGGAGGAGGATTGGCGGTATTTCCAAGAGACAGGAAGAAAGGAGGGCCCTGGGCATCAGGCTGAGCAGGTGTGAGGCTGAAGATGATGGCAAGAGACACAGGGGAATGGCCCAGATGTCCCCAGGAGGCTGAGCCATTGCTGCTCACTGGAATCCTGTGTGTCCAGATGGAAGGCTGGCCTGTGAGGAAATGGGGCTGGTTGCTTTGGATGAGTGATGTGGTTTGACGTGATGGCCACTTACACATTCAAAATACCCTGGTGCTTAAAATGCCAGGCATTGTTTCCAGAAGCTGCTGCTGCTTCTTCTTCTTCTTCTTCTTCTTCTTCTTCTTCTTCTTCTTCTTCTTTTTAAAGATCTTATTTACTTATTTGACAGACAAAATAGCAAGAGAGAGTAAAAGCGGGGGGAGCAGCAGGCTCTCTGCTGAGCAGGGAGTCCAATGTGGGGCTCCATCCCAGGACCCTGGGGTCATGACCTGAGCCAAAGACAGACGCTTAACTGACTCAGCCACCCAGGGGCTCCCTCCAGAAGCTTGAGATGAGCAACTAAACAAAGCCACAGGGCTTCTCCTGTCTGCTGTCCCGCCTCACCACTGCACCATCCATTCTCCTGAAGGAGCCTTTCTGACTGCTACCCCCTCACCCCCCCACCCCCACCTTGGCTTGCTCAACTCCATAGGGGTCCATGCCCCTTGTAGTCCTCACCTGTGGGGGCTCTGCAGAGACTCTTTCAGACAGAGGATGAGGCTGACTCCTCCAGAGGCTGCCTGGGGCCAGGGCAGAGGCTCCACGGGACCCACCGACACACACCCCAGCTGACCAGCCCTGTCCATCTCTCCTTGCCCTGCCAGCACCACTGGGAAGATGAAACCCCAGCTCAGCGGGATCTGGCTACTCAACGGCCCTTGACCGGGGTTGACCATGACAGAACATTGGTCTGACTTGCAAATAGCCCAAAAAACAATACCCAAGAGAAAGCCTTTGTCGAAGGTATCTGTGTTATGTGTGGGAAGTAAGATCTCTCCAAGATACAGAGGCTGAGCAAAGCTCTTAAAAATATTTATATCAGAAACAATGAGAACATACACGAGCCTGACACATGCATGCGGGCGGGGGAGGTGTCTCAGGTTGTGCAAACAGCTGTCTGATACCTGTCTTTTCGGGCACCCCAGAGGTTCTCGCCTAGGCTTGGCCACCACCTGGGTCATATAGGTAGTGACTTCAAGTGGCGCACAATCTCAATTTGACTTGATTTGGTTTTTTAAAGATTTTATTTATTATTTATTTGAGAGAGAGAGAGAGACAGAGAGAAAGCACAAGCTGGGGGTGGAGGGGCAGAGGAAGAGGGAGACAACTTTGTGGGGCTCGATCCCAGGACCCCGGGATCATGACCTGAGCTGAAGGTGGATGCTTAACTGACTGAGCCACCCAGGCCCCACACAGTCTCAATTTTAAAAGAAATCGCATTTGAGCATTAAAAACAAAACCAATAAAATAAAATTCCCTTGTGTTGACCTTTCCATTCTCTCAGGGAAAAGGCCAAAATCCTTACAACAGCTTGCCGGCCCTCAGCCTGCTCCTCAGCCGCCTTGTTGCCTCTATTCGCAGTACTCCTGGTCTGGCCGTTCAGAGAACATTCATAGAACATTCTGGGCACCCTTCCACCTAAGGTCACCTGCATTGGATGTTCCCACCCCTGGTCTGGCTGTCGTCTTGTCTGCCTGACTCACCCTCCCCACAGCTGCTACTGCTGAGGCGCCCCCGCCCCCCTGCCAGAAAGGCCTGTCCTGCCCCGGACCACGACAGCACTCCCATGACCCTCTGTCCCACCCTTGCTTTGTCACCACCTTACAGATGATGTACTTGCTTAGTTGTTCTGTTTTTGTCTCCTTCCAACAAAATGTGAGATCCTTGAGGGGCTGACACCTGTGTCCCCACTGCTGGGTGTGTCTGTCAGGTGACACTTTCTCAATGTTTATTGAATGAAGAAATGAAGTTCTTGTCCATGATGGAAAAATAAGGGAGCGGGAGTCTGGGTGGGCAAGATGGGTGAAGGCAGTCAAAGGTACAAACTTCCAGGGACGCCTGGGTGGCTCAGGTGGTTAAGTGTCTGCCTTCAGCTCAGGTCATGATCTTGGGGTCCTAGGATCGAGTCCCACGTTGGGCTCCCTGTTCAGTGGGGAGCCTGCTTCTCCCTCTGCCTCTGCCGCTCTCCATGCTTGGGCTCTCTCTCTCTCTCTCTCTCAAATAAATAAATAAAATCTTTTTTTTTTTTTAAAGGTACAAACTTCCAGTTGTAAGAAAAGTAAGTCCTAGGAATATAATGTACAGAATGGGGACTCTAGTTAACAAAACTGTGATGTATATTTGAAAGTTAAGAGAGTTAATCTTAAAGATTCTCATCACAAGAAAAAAATACCTATATGTGGTGATGGTAGTTAACCAAACTTATGGTGGTAATCTCTTTGCAATAGACACATATAATCATATCCCACACCTAAAATGAATACAGTGTAATATGTTAGTTATATCTCAGTTAGAAGTACATTTTGAGGTATGAAGCATGTCCAGAAAGAAGTGGGATGATATTTCAGACCAGACTGGGCATGTTCAGGGTGATATGGCAGTAGACATGATATTTCAAATATTAAATAAAATTCAAGATTCTGTTTACTTTGGCTATTTATGTTTTTTTTGGATATGCAACCTTTTGGATTATAGATACATAGTTGATTTTCCATTTGCTGTGGTAAGTAATGTTTTGCCATTTAATTAAACTGTAAGAAGCTAATACATTTTACTCCTTTTTAAAAAAGATTTTATTGGGGCGCCTGGGTGGCTCAGTGGGTTGAGCCTCTGCCTTCGGCTCAGGTCATGATCTCAGGGTCCTGGGATCAAGTCCCGCATCGGGCTCTCTGCTAGGCGGAGAGCCTGCTTCCTCCTCTCTCTCTCTCTGCCTGCCTCCCTGCCTACTTGTGATCTCTCTCTGTCAAATAAATAAATAAAAATCTTTTAAAAATAATATTTTATTTATTTATTTATTTATTTGACAGACAGAGATCACAAGTAGGCAGAGAGGCAGGCAGAGAGAGAGAGAGGGAAGCAGACTGAGCAGGGAGCCTGATGCGGGGCTCCATCCCAGGACCCTGAGATCACGACTTGAGCTGAAGGCAGAGGCTTAACCCACTGAGCCACCCAGGCGACCCCATTTTACTCTTCTTAATAGCAAAAATAATTTGAAAGTGTTTTATGTATCCTAGCCAATGAGAGAAGAACATTAGATGGAACATCAATAATCTAATTGTTTGTTCTCTGAACAAATAAGAGCAGAAAAGAATCATCAGTCCCTTAAAGAGTGAAATTTGAAGCACAATATACGCTTGTAGTTAAGTCTTTTGTTATTAAGCCTTACCAGAACTTGTCACATTTTAAAAAATGCAGCTACCTATCTTCTCTGTATGCAAAGATACATTTCAGATATATTGAATAGCTAAAAGCAAAGCAAAACAAGCAGAAAAAAGGATGCATTAATTTTTTTTTATTAAGTAAATGCTACACCACTCAACATGGGGCTTGAACTCAAGACCACAAGATCAAGAGCCCCTGCTCCCCCTGCAGAGCCAGCTAGGCGTGCCCCAAGTTAGTCCATTATTAAATATAGAATTAAGAAGGGTTACGTAACAAGAAGCAGGAGCCAAGAAAGAAAAGATGGAAACGTTAGGCTGCCCGGAACGAACCCCCATCTGTTCGTTCTTCAGCCACCCCATCTCTCAAAGCAGAGCTGGCAGCTCGGGGGCTTGAAACACTGTCCACGGTCTGTCCGTCCGATGCTGGGGTCTTGGATCTAAGAACCCCTCAGGGAAAGACTGAAATTTGACCCGTGGCCAGCAGGGGGCGCTGTGGCCTCGTCCCAGGGTGTCCTCACCTGGGCGGCTCACAGCCGCCTCCCAGTCTGGGATTGGGCTTCGTGCTCACTGATGGAGACTCAGTGGCAGACTCCACGGCACCTGGACTTGCGTACTGACCCAGCAGCTACTTCCTCCCTTTCCTTGTCACGCAGAAAACTCTATGTCAAGCCCCAGCCATGCCAGTGTGCCAGATCAGTGCTGATTTTTGAAGGGTGTGCCTCTGCCTCACCCTCCTCCCGTCTATAGCTGTGGCCACCACCTAAGGGCAGATAAGCCCATCATCATAGGCAGTGCTCACATTCTTTGCAATGTGATTTTCCCATTTCTGTTGACTTCCCTCTATGCTCCACAATCTTACAAACTATAAACCAGAATAAACACATCATCAGATTTCTCTAGAAATCTTTCTCCTCCTCAGTCACTTGGGGTTGGCTTCGTACCCTTTTGCCTGAGCTCAACTAAACCACGTTAGCAGAATTCTCTTCCCTGCATGGCTTGGCCAGCGTGAGGTGTAGGGCAACACTCATGGAAGATCTGAAAGTTGAATGCAATGCTGCATCATTGTTTCTGTGCCATGGGTCACTGCCAGCACTGAGGTTAACGTGGGAGAGGAGATGGGTATAAATTTGCCTATGTTGCTTTCCTTCCCAACTGCGGATCTGGATAACCTAGAGTGAGCACAGGCTCAACAGAGGAGAGGCAGTAGCCTGTGAATTGCTCCACTGCTCACGCAAAACATCCACCCTCCTAGTAATCCTTTGTTCTGTATCCTTCACAGTGATTCTGCTTCCCTAGTCAACCCTGACTGACACTCATCTAGACCGGGACCCTCGTACACATCAGGACTCTCCATCTGCCTCCAACGTCTTTTGAATTAACATAGTCCTCTTGGTCTCCACTGCAAGAATCTTCATTCAGCCTCTGGAGATTGTAGTAGAAGCTGTCTGGGACCTGCCTATATTCCCTCAACACTTGCATTTCTGCTTGACTTTTAGTTGCTATCACCTGGGCATCTCTGGTCATCAATGCCATCTGTGTCTGTGTGCAGGGGAGGACAAGGGTGCAAGAAATTAGCTCCTCCCAGAGCAGCTCTCAACCAATGACCAATGAGAGTTGGTAGGTGCATAGACACCTCAGTTCTCCCACCCTTCCAAGGCCGTAGTCTGACGTGTGTGTTCTAGGATGTTTCCTAGGAGTTCCCAGGGGGATTAAACTCCAGTTGCACAAGAGCGGTAACTTGTTTTCCTGCCATCCTTCCCTTCCTTATCCACGTTTTATAGAAGCATCTCCTAAATATGCTTCTTGCATTTGATTCAGGATTGGATTCTTGTGAAACCCTAAGTAGCTGGTCGTGGTCATAAGAAGCAAATCTTCAGAGTGAAATTCTGGAATTGGATAGCTCACCAGTCAAATAGAAGTAAGGACCTTATTAGTGACTCTCGCATGCTCGGTTCCCCAAGTAATAAGACATTTACCTAGTAAGGCCCTCGCATGTGGTGGATCTGCAGGTTCAGATGGAAGGGGTTGCATTGACTAATATCTCCAACATTTGAGCAATATGGCAGAAATGGTCACTTTAAAACCATGGAGTGAGCTGGTTGTCGCTAAATGCCAACAGAGCACTAGAAGAAAATGGTGGTCTCAGGACAGCCAACTGATGTGGGAGCCAGATGGCTTCTATGGCAATGCTTAGAGATCTTTGTAATCTGTGGCTAGAGGGAAGGTCAAGATCTGTGGGTGGAGCATAACAGAGAAACAAGGCGACAGATTTCATAGCCCCAGTGTCTCTGACACCAAAGTCAGGCTGTGATAGGGAGGTTATAGGACCTGGGACTTGGCATGGCCACATCTAGCTGCATACACTTAACCTGTAACTCTGATTCCCTAGGACCTCTGGGTCAAGGCTTCCTCCTTCCTACATATCTGGAGCTTCCAGCTTCATCTGGAGACATGGCAGAGACCTCACCCAAAGGCTGGTTCAGAATTATGCTTGCCTTACTCAAGAAATGTCCCATATTCCATCATTTCTTTTGGACTACTAAGCAAAATCAAGTCTCAAAATGTCCTGACATGAGTACTGTCTCTGGACAACAGGAGGAATGACCAAAAAGGACCTAGGAGTTCATGCCTAGGTGTGTCTTGAGGGTGTTGGATCAATAAGAGGGTAAAAGGGGGTGCCTGGGTGTTTCAGTGGGTTAAGCCACTGCCTTCGGCTCGGGTCATGATCTCAGGGTCCTGGGATCAAGCCCCACATTGGGCTCTCTGCTCAGTGGGGAGCCTGCTTCCCTCTCTCTGCCTGCCTCTCTGTCTACTTGTGACCTCTATCTCTTTCAAATAAATAAATAAAATCTTTAAAAAAAAAAAAAAGAAGAGAGTAAAAGGCCGGATGGAGAGAGTTTATTGATCCTGGTGCAGTGCCCCCATGATTAAGACAACTAGAATTGGTCCTAATGGGATGGTGCTTGAAACTTGGATAAATGGGACCCTAGTGTCAAAACGATGGGGATTCTGGAACCTCCTCAACCTTGAGGAACAGGGTAAAAATGATCAGAGAGAGGTGTTCATGTTACAATGGACTTATTATAAAGCTCCAGAGAAACACCAGTGGACTGTTTTCCAGAGGGCTCAGATGACACTCTCTTCATAAAATGAAGCTGATGGGAGGGGCTGCCACTCTGGAAACACTCAGTGGTGGCTGTCCTCCACAGGCTGGAGTTCATGGTAGGGATACTGCCACAGAATTGGACCAATCCATTTCAATGAGTATGGCGGGAGTCCCAGTGGCAGCACCAAAGCACAGAGACCAGGTGGAAGTACTTACCATGAAGGGAGTAAGATGCCCCTCCTGGATTTCCTTCCAGAACACCTTGGGGGAGGGCTGAGCGATGACAATTGAAGGATAGCCCTCAGCTGTTTCATCCAGGCTCTTCCCATCACTTTACTGGCTGGGTTACAAGTGATGAACCACTCCTCCCCACATGGACACCCCTAATGAGCAACTTTTGCTTGGGGACTCCCCATCAGTGTGGATAAGATTTTCCGAGAACTTCTACCTGAGACCCTTCTTCACCATTCCTTCTTTCCCTTTTTCCTTTCTCAGGTCTCAAACCAGTAGTATGGTCTGAGGGCTATCCCTACCAATTCTTGCTCCTTTCCCTTTCACCTATTTGCCCTAAAAAACTCTCATACATGTCTAATCCCAGCTTGGTGTCTAACCCTCAGAAGATTCAAACTGACACAGGCAGAAAAGTTGAGATGGCAACCAAGAGACTCTGGTCCACAGGGACATGTAAAAATGATTAATAGACCATGGTACACTGAGATATCAGATGTAGGGGCAGTCACATACGGCTTGACTAGTGATCGCAAGTGGGTGAGTCACACCAGTGATTTAGCCACACCAGTGGAGAGTCACAAGCCCTTCCCAGTTTCCGGATATAAGCTATTCTCAGATCCAGAGCAAATCAATAGGAAAACCAGGTGTACTTGAAGGAAGACCTTACAATATTTCAGAAATCCTTCCCCAAGGAGATCCTCTCATTATTTACCTAATAACTGACAGGAAATGGGAATGAATATCCAGATACTTTTGAGGGCTGTTGACACAGGTTCTGAGGTGATACAGAAGGCGGGGGGAAAAAAGAAAGGAAGGAAGAAAAAAGCCGTCCTGTTCGTTTGCAGGTAACTACAATACAGAAGACTGGGGATTAATGGATTCCACTCCCATGTCAGTTTCACACCCTGTCCAGTGCATCTGCAGAACTGGCTGGTGATAATTTCCTTTTTCTGGACATATACTTGATATGGACATACTTAGCTGGTAGAATCCTCCTGTTCACTCAGGACCTGTGGAATAAGAGCCATAATGATGGAAAAGGCCAAATGCAAGCTCCTGATATTGGGCTCCACCCTCACAAAGTCAATCATAGATCATCAATAAACAATGTGGGGGCACCAGGATGGCTCAGTCAGTTGGGCGTCCAAACAGCTCAGGTCATGATCTTGAGGTTGTGTGGTCGACTGAAACCTGTGTGGGGATTTGGAGTCGGTGCAGAGATGGCTTGAGATTCTCTGTCTCTCCTTCTTCATCTGCCCCTCCCCCTGCTCTCTCTCTAAATAAATAAATAAAAATAAAATCTTTCTTCAAGGGGCGCCTGGGTGGCTCAGTGGGTTAAAGCCTCTGCCTTCGGCTCAGGTCATGATCCCGGGGTCTTGGGATCCCGCGGTCTTGGGATCGAGCCCCACATCAGGCTCTCTGCTCGGCAGGGAGCCATCTTCCCTCTCTCTCTCTCTCTGCCTTCCTCTCTGCCTACTTGTGATCTCTGTCAAATAAATAAATAAAACCTTTTTTTTTTAAGATTTTTATTTATTTATTTGTCAGAGAGAGAGAGAGAGAGAGCAAGCACAGGCAGACAGAGTGGCAAGCAGAGAGAGAGGAGGAAGCAGGCTCCCTGCCGAGCAAGGAGCCCAATGTGGGACTCGATCCCAGGACGCTGGGATCATGACCTGAGCCGAAGGCAGCCGCTTAACCAACTGAGCCACCCAGGCGTCCCTAAATAAATAAAATCTTAAAACAAACAAACAGACAAACAAAACAAAACAAACAACAATAACAAAAACCAAAATGGCACTCTAGGTGGAATGGCAGAATATGTTCCCACACCCAAAAACTTGAAGTAGATGTGGTGATCCCCATCTTTTTTTTTTACAGATTTTATTTATTTACTTGATAGACAGTGATCACAAGAAGGCAGAGAGGCAGGCAGAGAGGGGTGGGGGGAAGCAGGCTCCCCGCTGAGCAGAGAGCCCGGTACAGGGCTTGATCCCAGGACCCTGGGATCATGACCTGGGCCAAAGGCAGGGGCTTAACCCACTGAGCTACCCAGGCGCCCCAATCCCCATCTTTTAAATCATTCATCTGGTCCCTGAAAATTCTACTTAGGTCAAGGCTGAGAATGGTGGTAAATTTAATCAAGCGGCAACCGCAGTTGTTCCAAATGTGGTATCTTACTAAGACAGATCAACATGGCACTCACTGTGTGAAATTTTTTTTTTTTTACATCTGGTATACTGAGATATAATTTAGATATATGAAAATGCATCTTCTTTAGTGTACAGTTCAGAGTTTGAGTACATGCATTCAGTCTTGTAGCCACTAACTGCTGCAATCAAAATATAGGATAGTTCCTCACCCCTAAACACCCGTCATGCTCCTTTGTCATCACCCCATCCTTCCACCTGCAACCCCTAGCAACCAACTGGTCTCTCTCTTTTTTTTTTTAATCCCCATAGTTTTGCATTTTTAGAGTGTCATGTAAATGCAATCATACAATATGTAGCTGGCTTATTTCACGTAGCCTTTTTTTTTTTTTAACTGGCTTCTTTTTTGAAACTGGCTTCTTTCACATAGCCTGCCGCACTTGAGACAATCCATGTCTTGCATATATCAGCAGTCATTCATTCCTTTGTGCGGCTGAGTTATTATTCCATTGTGTGAATGTTCCAGCTTGTTTATCCATTCACCTATTAGCAGGTTTGGGTGATTATAAATAAAGCCACTAGAAACATTTGTGTGAAAATATGTCTTCTTTTCCCTTGGGTAAATACCTAAGAGTGAGATTGTTGAGTCGTAAGTAAGTGTACATTTAATTTTATATGAAACTGCCAGACTGTTTCCCAAAGTAGGCATATCATCATGCAATGCCTTCAGTAATGTGTGAGTATTCTAGTTGATCCACATCCTTTAAGCAGTTAGCATTGTTAGATTTTTTAATTTTAGCTGTTCTAACAGATGCGTAGTGTTATCTTGTTGTGGTTTTAATTTGTGGCTTTTGGTTTTGTTTTGTTTTAAGTAGGCTCCACACCCTGCCTAGAGTCCAACATGGGGCTTGAACTCTCAACCCTGAGATCAAGACCTGAGCTGAGATCAAGAGTCAGACACTTAACTGACTGAGCCATCCAGGTGCCCCTAATCTGTGGTTCTAATTCTCTAATGATTGACAATGTTAAGCATCTTTTCATGTACTTACTTGCCTTCCATATATCTTCCTTAGTGAAGTATCTGTTCAGAACTTTTCCCTTATTAAAATTGAATAGACTGTTTTCTCATTATTGAGTTTTAAGAGTTCTTTGTGTATTCTTTATGTATTACATATACCCTTTATCAGGTATATATTTTGCAAATATTTTCTCCCAGTCTGGGGCTTGTATTTGAATTTTCTTAACAGTGTCTTTTGAAGAGCAGATTTTTTTTCATTTTTATGAAGCTATCAACCTGTTATTTTATGGACAGACAGTACTTTTGCTGTTACATTTAAGAAGTCTTTGCCTAACTCAAGGTCACAAAGATTCTCTACTAAAAGTTTTATGGTTTTAGGATTTCTATGTAGGGCTATGGGATATTTTGAAATAATTTTTGGATATGAAAATGTTTTTTCATAAACATTTGCTACCCAAATGTTTGTCAATGAGAGAATGGTTATACAAATGTGGTAATCCATTCCATGGAATATTATGCAGCCATAAAAGAGAATGAACTATTGATGCATGCAACAAATTGGATGAACTTCAAGGGAATTATGTTGAATGGAAAAAGCCAGTCTCAAAAGGTTACCTACTGTGGTTCTATTTCTATGACATTCTTAAAAGGACAAAATTAAAGAGATGGAGGACAGAATGATGCTTGCAGGGGTTAGGGATGGGAGGAATGAGGGGATGGATGTGGCTATAAGGGGGTAGCATGAAGGAGCCTTGTGGTAGAGATGGTAGATGGTGGATGGTAGGTGGTAAAGCTAAATATCTTACTTGGTGGTGATCGTGCAAAGATACACAAGTGATAACATGGGTGCATACACACAACACACATACATACATACACAAATAAGTGCAGGTAGAATCGGAAAAAATGGAATAAGCTCTGGATTATACCAATGTCAATTTCCTGGTGTTAATGCTGTACTATTATTATGCAAGATGCTAACATTGGAGGAAACTGGGGAAAATGTGCATAGACCATCCTTGTACATTACTTTGCAACTTTGTGTAAATCTATAATTATTTCAAAATTAAAAGTTTGGAAAAATTCAGTTGCAGTTGTCTTGACACATTCTCCTAAAAAGCCACAATATCCTGATCCCATCTAAATTATTATAAGCCCGTAATAGTTAATATCTGCTTCACAGTCAAATTTCCACAATGGTCCATAAGATGGCTTTTATTTATAGTTACTACTTTTTGATTGGTTTGGTCTTCTGAGAAGATCTAATCTGTATGAACTGTATTCTCGTTACTTGTTAGATTTCTCCAGATTCTTTTCATCTGTAAGGGTCTACACCTTTTCTTTCCTGATATTCACTTTTCGAAGAGTCCATGCTAATTTTCTTTTCCAGCATTCTGCAGTCTGGGTTTGTCTGGCTATTTTCCTGGGGCCTTTGCTTTCCCTGAGAACTGAGAACTACTTGCAATGGATTTAAACACCTCCAATATGCTTATACCCATGGGCTTATCATGACACTAGCAAATCAAAGTTGGAAGAAGCTGGCACACTGACTTGTTACTATTGACAGTAGATAAATAAGAGGAAAAAAGATCAAACATTTGTCTTGCTTTTACCTTACACATAGCTCCTCTGGGGACTGAATCACTGAGGAAGGGAAGTTTTCTACCAAAGTCAAGGAGGAATGCAGGCATGCAGGAATGAGGACTTCCCCAGCTTGCATCCAGTAATGAACCAATGGATTAGGGCATTGTGCTAACATCACAAAAACACAATTTAGAATGGAATACAAGGGCCTCCACTCCATATCCTGATGGGTGTCCTCGTGTTAATTCCACCATCCCCCCTTGTTATGTGGGGCCATCTCCCTCAGTTCATTTTGCCAAACCATGTCAAGGCCACAATGGCCTTCTCTATGCTCCAAGAGCCCCTTGCATTTTCTTTTCTTTTTTTTTTTTTAAGATTTTATTTATTTATTTGACAGACAGCCCACAAGTAGGCAGAGAGGCAGGCAGAGAGAGAGGAGGAAGCAGGCTCCCTGCGGAGCAGAGAGCCCAATGCGGGGGACCGATCCCAGGACCCTGGGATCATGACCTGAGCCCAAGGCAGAGGCTTTAACCCACTGAGCCACCCAGGCGACCAGCCCCTTGCATTTTCACTCTGTCTGATTGGCATGCTCCACTCCCCAAGTGGAGCCTCCCTCAGATTTGGGAGGTCTCGGGGTCTAACTCAGGTCAAAAATGTTGGGTCCTCCATCTTCAGTACCACTGGTGCCATAGCCAAGCCCATTGGGTTCTGTGTTTCTGTGTCAAATTTGGGATCTGCGCCAAGCAATTCTGTGCACAGGCCACAGTTCTTAGCACCCCAGGTTCTCATCTTGTGTCACAGCTGGGGGTGCTGTAGATGTTTAGGAGTGTCGGTGGAGGTGAGATGCAGCACCAGATCCCAACAATCTGGGAACCATACCCTTTCTGACATCCCTCTCCTCTGTTACTGATTCAGAAAGTTCCCCCAGGTGTTCCCTTCCCTGCATTGGCCTATTTTGTATTTTGACCCTTTCCTTCCCACATGCTTCCAGCAGCTGTATATAATCACCAGGTTCATATGCAAGGCATCAGAGGTGTGTGTGTGTGTGTGTGTGTGTGTGTGTGATAGTGAGAGACAGACAGACAGCAGGACAGAATGTGGCCAGTCACTGATGTGACATGATTTCCCTTCTTAGGGAATCACAATGACCCCAGCCATCTCCAGGAGTCCCAGAATGGCAGGGTCTTTGGAACTCAGGAATCCCTTTGGTCGTGCCATCAGTTGCTCATTCATCTCTTTGCTCAACTCTGTCAGCTCCTTGTGTTTATCAGACACATCAAATGCGTGGAATGGATCCTGCCCACCAGGATTTGCAGAATTTGCGGATTAGTTAAGGAGAGAGACTTGCAAAATAAACTTAGATCTGTGTGGTAGGCACTTAGTTAGGAAACCACAATGTTTACACATGGCAGGAAGCTGGTAACTGCGTTAATAGGTCAGGGAAATATTATTGCCTGAGGAGGGAGTTTTGAGATCCTCATAGAACCCTGAATTGGGACTCCAGCTGGAGGACACTGTAAAGGGACAGGAAGTCCTGTCCGTCAATGAAACGGCTTAGAAAAAGCGTTGGAGGCAACCAAGAGGATTTGGTGTCGGATCAATTGCAGATACTTAATGCAGCAAAAACACTTGAGGGGGGGATGTATAAGACATGGGACTTGGGACCAAATCTGGGCCAGCCTCCAAAGACTGCATCATGATAAAGAATCTGAATTTCCCCCTTCAATCTGTACTTTCCTGCCCAAGCCACAGGCAGCTGTTGATTACTGGGGATGTGGCCAGTCCAAATTGAGATGAGCTACAAGTGTAAAACACACACTGGATTTTGAGGATTTCATACTGGGAAAAAAAAGTTTAAAACCATCATAGCTAATTTTTATATTGACTGCATTCTGCAATGATAACTTTTGGGATATACTGGCTTAAGTAAAATCCACTATTAAAAATCATTTCAGTGCACCTGGGTGGCTCAGCGGGTTAAACCCTCTGCCTTCGGCTCGGGTCATGATCCCAGGGTCCTGGGATCGAGTCCTGCATCGGGCTCTCTGCTCAGCAGGGAGCCTGCTTCCTCCTCTCTCTCTGCCTGCTTCTCTGCCTACTTGTGAACTCTGTCTGTCAAATAGATAAATAAAATCTTTAAAAAAAAATCATTTCAGGGGTGCTTGGGTGGCTCAGTGGGTTAAAGCCTCTGCTTTCGGCTCGGGTCATGATCCCAGGGTCCTGGGATCGAGCCCTGCATCGGGCTCTCTGCTCAGCGGGGAGCCTGCTTCCCCATCTTTCTCTGCCTGCCTCTCTGCCTACTTGTGATCTCTCTCTGTCAGATAAATAAACAAAATCTTTAAAAAAATCATTTCACCTGTTTCTTTTTACCTTTTTAAATAAATGTAGCCAATAGAAAATTAAAAGTTACAGATGTGGATTGCATAGTTGACTTTGAAGGTGGGAGACAAGCAAAGGTTAGTTAGAGAGGAGGAGTGCAGGCAAAGCTGGATCTGGGAGTGATGAGGAGGAACGGAGGGTACAGGCTGAGCAGTGGGGACAGGCAGGAAGCCAGATAATGGTCGAGGTGAGAAATGACTCAGGCTAAAGGAAAGGACTTGACAAAGAGGAAGGCCAGGCCTGGTGACTGATAAGAAAATAATACAGTAAGAAGAAGAACACAGTGCATTTGAGGAAGTAGAAACTCAGAGGGTACCTAGGACATGGCATGAGCTGAGGCCATTGTTTCACACTGGTGGAAGGGCCAGTACTGACATGCGCCCACCTCTCTGGGGGACCCCTTGGGAAATGGACGTTCTCACCCAAGTTTAGGATCATAGGGCGGATAGTCTGCCTGGCACCTCTCTGAGTAGGAGGCATGTCCCCCCTAATACCTATATAGGGGTTCCCTTCCTGCAGGGTACATCCTGACCCACCACCCAGGGGCTCAGGGAGCCGCACAATGGGTCAGGCCTGTAGGCACCCACTGATTCCTCTTCACCCAGTAAACCTGTTGGTGAGACCACTCCCCCTGCCTCCAGGTTTTTCCCCAGGTCCAGAGGTTTCCATGGAGTTATCAGGCAGGAGGACTTGAGGTTGACCTTGATTGCCCCACCAAATGTGTCTTGACTGACACCCAGCAGCAGGAGAGTTCCTCTGGAGCAAGGGTCAGCGAGGTCTGGTACTATCTGGCACGGCCCTATGTTTCTGTAAATAAAGTTAAATAGATAGCCATTTATGTGTTTATGTGACCTATCCATTTATGTGTTATCTGTGACCGCTGTCACAGTAATTTGGAAGCCCGAATAATTTACTATACGGCCCTTTATAGAAAATAATTGCCAGCTGCTGCCACTCTCTTGCGCAAAGAATCCATGCATTTCTCTTACCTGCATCAGTGGTGTTTAATCAAGGTAATTTTGCCACCTTGGGGACTTTTGGCAATGTCTGGGGACATTTTTGGTTATTGTAATTAGGGGTGGGAAGGCGCAGGTCCGGGCATCTGTTGGGTCAGGGGCCAGAGATGCTGCTCAACAGGACAGCCTCAGCACAGAGAACGGTGTTCGAACGTCAGAGGAACCGAGCTGGAGCATCTGCTCCGGACCTGTCCCTTGGTGCCCACGACCCCCCAGAGGCTTGCTCACCCTCTAACCCCTGCACGATCCAGCATCCCGTCCTCAACAGGCATGTCCCCCAGGTGCAGCCCCTGCCCCCCCGCAGGACCTCCCAGAACAGGGACTGGGGTCAAGTAGACTGTGAGCCACCAGTCTCCTGGGACCTTCACCCTAGGTTGGTTCTTGGGTGCGTCCCACTCCTTCTGACCTCTCACAGAACATCTGGGGCCTCCACAGGACAATTCAGCACACCAGGCGCACCAAACTAAGCGGAACAACTGTGCAAGACACAAGCGAGTTTAATCCCCCAATCTGGCCTTCTGGGGGCAGAGGTGAGGGGGACAATAAGAATTTACGGGGTTTCAGCAAGGCTGCCAAACAAGAAAAAGCTGAGCCAGGACTCTTCTCCTCGGCCCTGTGAAGCTCATGGCCCCGGCCCTCCTTGCCCACATGCGCCTCTCCCTGAGGATGCGTGCCCGTCTGTATTTAGATCACGGTATGTGAGTCTTGGGGTGCCTGGGACCCTGGAGCAGCAGGCTCCTTTTCTTCCCTCCTCATCGCCCTCACCTTTTCCATGCCCTGGGCCCCCACCGCACAGTAATACATCGCCTCATCCTCAGGCTGCAGCTCTGCGATGTTCAAATACCCTGTGTTCTTGGCCACATCTTTGGATCCGGAGAAGCGAGGGGGGATCTTGGAGCCCTGGTCATTGTCTGAGTGGGAGAAATATCTCAGCACGAATCTGGGAGGGTGACCGGGCCTCTGCTGGTACCAGTAAATGCTGTAAAGGCTGATGTCATGGTCTCCGTTCAAGGTGCAAGGCAGGTGGATTGTGGTTCCGAGGGACGAGGACACAGATGGCGGCTGGCTCAGCACTGGCTGGGAGCCACAGCCTGGGGACACAGAAGGGCATGGGTATTTGGGGCAGGTGAGGGCAGGGGATGAGGCTGGGGGTGGCAAGCTCTGGGGTGTTCTCACCTATGCAGTAAGCGAGGAGTACCAGCAGGGCAGGAGTCCAGGACATGGTGTAGACGTGCTGGTCTCTGTCTCCTTTGTGCTGCCACGGCTCCTGGGGCCCTCTCTGGGCTGGGCCAGCACCCTCCTGTGCCCTCCCAGGGGTGGAGCCATTGCAGGCCTGCTTCCTGGCCGCCACCATCCCGAACTTTCTAGAATTTGCAGAGTCGGTTGGGGAACGGTCCCACGGCCACCTCTGTGGCTCTTGCCTTGGCCCCATGGAAGCGTCCGGGGAGGAAGCACCTGCTGGAACCTCACGGGCCAGTGCCCAGGAGGCCAGCCTGCAAAGTTGGGTCTCTTAGGTAGGGTAACCTCAACGTCCTCCTGAGGGAGCTGAACCCCCCAATAATATGGTTCTTGTCCAAATTTACATGCCTGGTGAAACAGAGAGAACACAACCTTAAGGGTGGTGAAAACACCTGCTTTGTACAGCAGAAAATGCTGTGGCCCTGGGGTGAGTGCGGTACTCTGTCCCCTTCCACGTTCCTGCTGCTCCCTTCCGCCAAACCCAGCCCCCTTTCCTCCTAGAATGAAGTAGTTGTGGCTCACAGCTTCTGAGAAAGAAGCACCAGAAGGGACCTGCCGTTGGGGGTGAGAGTGCCCAGGTGGGGCCCAGGGCAGGTAGCGGCAGAGGTAGAGCAGCCTTTTCCCCCCATCAGGTCCTCCAGGGGCCTGGCCTTAGCCTTCCTGACCTCTCTCCTCTTCACAATAGTCTCCCTGGGGAGCAAGTATGTCAGTGTCCCCTGGTCCTCGGCCCCCTCCTTGGCCAGTCCCTGCCCCTGTAGAGGTTCTGTGTGTCCCATCCCTGCCCCACCTGCATTTGACCCCCATCACCGAGCACTTCCAAAAGGCCTGACGCCTACTCTCTGCTCTGTGCTGCCCACAAAGCCCTCCCCACAAAGCCCTCAGATGAAGACTAATGTCCCTATGTTAATCAGAACTCTCCAGAGAAATAGAACCAATAGGAGATATATGTAAGAAGAGATTTATTATGAGAACTTGCCTCACTCAAGTATGGAGATTGGGAAGTCCTGTGATCTGCCAGATGTCTGCAAGATGGTGGACCCAGCAGTCCATGACCCGCCATCTTGCAGACCCAAGAAGGTCAGTGGTGTCGCTCAGTCTGAATCTAGAGGCCTGAGATTCAGGGGAGCCAGTGGTGGAAAGCCCAGTCCAAGGACAGGGGAAGACCAATGTCCCAGCTCAGTGGGAGATGGGAAGCAGAAAGGGACCAATTCCTCCTTCCTTCTCCTCCTTCCTGTTCTAGTCAGGCCCTCGATGAACTGGAAGATGCCCACCCACATTGGCGAGGGTCTCCTGCTTCAGTGAATACACTGGTTCAAACACTAATCTCATTTAGAGACGCCTTCACAGACATAGCTAGAAATAATGTTGAATCTGGGTATCCTTTGGACGAGTCCAACTGACACATGAAATCAACCATCACACTTTACCATCCCTTCTCTCCTTGTCTCACTCTAGAACTTTCTCAGCAAGACATAGCCACAGAGGGAAGCCCAGGAAGTGAAGTGGGTCCTCAGTTCTCATGGGGCTCTTTTTTTTTTTTTAAGATTTTATTTATTTCTTTCTTTATTTGAGAGAGAGAGTGCACAAGCAGGGGTCAGAGGGTGAGGGAGAAGCAGACTCCCCACTGAGACCGGAGCCCGATGGGAGATCATGACCTGAACCCAAGGCAGACGCTTAACCTACTGAGCCAACCAGGCACCCTCTCAGGGGGCTCTAAGGCAAGGTCTCTCTTCTGGTGGAACTAAAAGAAAGAAAAGAAAAAAAAGAAAAGGGGTTACTCCAGGGGGTGGGTCACCTGAGCTGTTGTTTCTCCTCAAAAGGCATAAGTAGGACCAGCCACTGAGATGAGAACACATGCTGAATTCTAGAAGGGGTTGCAAGGTGTTCCACGCCTGGAATAATTTCCAGGGCAGAGGGCAGAAAAACTCCTGGCTCTGACTTAGTTCCCCATGGGACTGGCAGTCTGCCAGCTGGCTCCTTCTGGTGTCCATGCTGAAGGTCTTCTGGGTCACACTGACAGTGGGGACCAAGAGAGCTCCCAGCCAGAGGGAAAGAAATGGAAAGGAAGCAACAGGGGTTCCCCATCAGTAATGTGCCTACCCACACCCTGCAGTTACAGGTGTGGCTGTCTGGGGCTTATTATGAATAACAAAAGACACCTCTAGAGCTCTCATCCCCTAAGAAACTCCAGGCAGACAGTCTCTCCTTTGCTGTCTTGCCCTCTGCTCCCCTGTGGTGTATTCAATATACTTCTATTTCAGAGAGAGAGAGAGAGAGAGAGAAAGGAAGGAAGGAAGGAAGGAAGGAAGGAAGGAAGGAAGAAAGAAAGAAAAGGGAAGGGGGGGACAGAGGAAGGAAGAAGGGAGGGAGGGAAGGAAGGGAGGGAGGGAGGGAATTGAGAGAGGGAAGGATGGGAAGGAACTCCAAAAATTTCAGGAGCTCTGTGCCAGGAACTGGAAGAAGATCAAATATATATTTCTTATCATAAATCACAGTATCACCTGCTGGTGCTCCTAACTAGGGAAGCTTTATTTACTGCTATTTTAGAAGAAATTAGGATTTGGGTTTTTATATGACCGCTTCTTCCAGGTAGACTATTCTTTGCGAGTCTTTGGTCAAGAGCGGGCACTGTGAATATCCATGGTCCCTGTCCCCGTGGAACTTAGAGTCCAGTAGGGAATCAGTAAATACAGTTGACCCTTGAATGACTCTAATTTGAACTGTGTGGGTCTACTGATATGTAAAATTTAAAAAATATTTTATTTATTCATTTTTTAAAAAGATTTTATTTGTTTATTTGATAGACAGAGATCACAAGTAGTAGGCAGAGAGGCAGACAGAGAGAGAGTAGGAAGCAGGCTCCCCACTGAGCAGAGAGCCCCGATGCGGGGCTCGATCCCAGGATCCCGGGATCATGACCTGAGCCAAAGGCAGAGGCTTTAACCCACTGAGCCACCCAGGCGCCCCTTATTTTTCATTTGAGAGAAGAGAAAAAGGAGCATGAGTGAGGGATGAGGGAGAAGGAGGGGAGAGGGAGAGGGAGAAGCAGACTTGATGCTGATCAGGGAGCCTTGTGGGGATCCCTCCCTGGGCTCCAAGATCTCAACTTGAGCCAAAGGCAGACACCAAACTGACAGCCACCCAGGAACCCCATATGTGGATTTTTAAAATAAATAATAATAATAAAATAAATAATAAATATAAATGAATAAATAAATAATAGGACAGTACTATAAATGTGTTTTATCTCCCTTATGATTTCCTTAAAAACCCTTTCTTTTCTCTAGCTTACTTTACTTTTTACTTTTTGAGACAAGAAAACACATTCATAACAACTCTGTATTGAAAAGAAAACCCCAAATTGTGCACAAACCTCATTCGAGACCCAAAACTTCACACTTTGAAAATGACGTAAAGTCCAAGGATGCTTCACTTATGGATGAAGAACACTGGGCCTGGTTGGAAGAGCTGAAGAGACAAGAAAACCCGCTGGGTGAGCTTGACAGTAACCCAGAGACAGGGGTCACATATGGAGAGGAAAAAGATCATATCTCAGATGAGACTATGGGCTCCCTTGCTCAGAAAAGTTTTTACAAGGAGATTTCCCAGTGCAAGGTCAAAGACAAGGTCAAGAGAATGATATTGAGCATCACCAGTACCTGCACCTTGGTGATGATGGTGGTTCAGGAGATGACGATGAATCTTCACCAACAATTTATTTTTCCCACGACACTGAACCAAAGAAGGTCCACAAAAATACAGGGGGGGGGGAAAAAAACCCACCCACAGTGTTATTTTTTAGTGAATGGAAAGTAGGAATCAGACATAGCCTTAGAGACTGCCAGTTTGCCCTGGAGTACTCAGGGATCAGAACACCAGAAGATACTTACAGAATATTTGCCGATGCTGCAAATGGAGGGGGGTGGGGGTGGGGCACAGCCCTCAGATGTTCCTCCTGAAGCTGAGATGCAGAAAGACTCTTTGGTGTGGTGGTGGTAGTGGAGAAAGTTAAGCTGCTCGGCATTATGACCCATGGTTTGTAAGGAATCCTGGCTATGAAGAAGCCATTTGCAGAGAGGCTGACAAGGTCTCTTTGGAGAAGGAAGAAAAATGAGGAAATCCTCAGCAAGAGCTCTCAGCCTCACCAGGAACAGCATTTTCCTGGCATTATGGCTGAAAAAGAATTTTTACCCTCTTCCTTGACATCACACCCAGCTGCTCCGGCACAGGTATCCCCTGTCTGTCTAGAGAAAAAAGACCCCATCTCAGAAGGTGTGGGGGAAACTCCAAAGAGGGTTTACAAGTTCAAGGCTGCCAGACTGAGTTGGAGACACTAAGTCTTGCCGTGAAATGCAACTGGGCCTGCGAAGCCCAGGGTGTTTGCTCAGAGCACGCAACCCATGCAGATTTTAATGATGCCTGCAAGGAGGCTCCTGGATCAACCAATCACAAAACTACCTGCTTCTCATCAGTGCTATGAAAAGAGCACAAATACATTTTATAATATTCCCATCCTCATCTTCTCCTCAGATGGAATTGCAATATTCGTAGTATTTTTCAAGGGAGTTTGATCTCGATCCTCATTCTTGTCTTTTAATCCAAGTGAAGGCTTTTTAAAGTTTTTATTATATTTATTTCTTTAACTTTGATTTCTCTAAGTAATTTCTTTACCCATCCTGGGGCTCAAACTCACAACCCTGAGATCAAGAGTCGCATGTTCTTCCGACTAAGCCAGCCTGGTGCTCCAAGGCTTTTTTGAAAAAACAGTAGTTTCTTTGCTAATCTTTACTCAGTATTGATCATTTTAGAGAAAATCTTAAAGCTGAAGTTTCCTGTACGTTGCACAATTACATTTCATTGTTTGCCAACATTTTAAAGATGTTTCCCAATGTACAATTGCAGTTTTTGCAACTTAAAAATTCAAGTAATCACTTCAAACCATGGTGAGATCGAAGAAGAAAGCTGGTACAGTATGGTGACTAGAGCTGAGGATAGTATATATTTACAGTTTCCCAAGAGAGTAGATCTTCAAAGTTCTCAACACAAGAAAAACATTCGTAACTAGGTAGGGTGATGGATAGTACCTAGACTTACTGTGATCATTTCACAATATATGCAAGCATTCAACCAGTATGTTGTACACACAAAACTAATATGTCAGTTATACATTAAAAAATTTTTAAGTTTTTATTTATTTATTTAATTGATAGCGAGGGAGACAGCGAGAGAGGGAACATAAGCAGGGGGAGTGGGAGAGGGAGAAGCAGGCTTCCCGCCAAGAAGGGATTCCGATGTAGGATTCGACCCCAGAACCCTGAGATTATGACCTGAGCCGAAGGCAGATGCTTAACGACTGAGCCACCCAGGTGTCCCCCCAAAAAACAGTTTTTTTAAAAAAGCTGGGTCTCGGTGCGCCTGGGTGGTTCAGTGGATTAATCGTTAAGCGTCCAACTCTTTTCTTTTTTTCCCAAAGATTTTTATTTATTCATTTGAGAGGTACAGAGCCAGCGAGAGCACGAGCAGAGGGGAGGGTCAGAGGGAGAGGGAGAAGCAGACTCCCCGCTGACCTCAATCCCAGGACCCCAGGATAATGACCTGAGCACGGGCAGATGCTTAACTGACTTAACCCACCCAGGTGCCCCTAAGGGTCCAACACTAGATCTTAGCTCAGGTCTTGATCTCAGGGTTGTACATTCAGACCCCGCCATAATTAATTAATTAATTTTAAAAATTTAAAATCTGGGTCTCTAAAGAACTACTCTTATTTAGAAGTAAGAATATACACAAAGCCTAAGATACTAAGCCTAAGCCTAAGATACACTAAGGTTTATACTGAATTTAAGCTGTGAAAAAAAGGGAAAAAGAAAAGAATCTGGGGACACCTGGGTGGCTCAGTTGGTTAAGCGGCTGCCTTCGGCTCAGGTCATGATCCCAGCGTCCTGGGATCGAGTCCCACATCGGGCTCCTTGCTCGGCAGGGAGCCTGCTTCTCCCTCTGCCTCTGCCTGCCACTCTGTCTGCCTGTGCTCACTCTCTCTGATAGAAAAGAAAAGAAAAGAAAAGAAAAGGAAAGAAAAAAAAGAAAGGAAAAGAAAAGAAAAGAAAAGAAAAAAGAAAAGAATCTGTAAGAATTATAAAGGCATAGATTTCTTACCAGCACCCCACTCTCAACCCAAGCTGGTTACAAAATAGAAGGGAACATTTAAGTTAAAAAGGCAATATTACTAAACTACAGAGTACATTAATAAACATTCTGGCCAGAATACTAATGTTCCATAAAACCACAGTGAGCACTTTTTTACTAATTTAATTGCACATTTAATTTTGTATAAGAGAAGTCTAAATAAATTTGTTATTAAATATATTTAATGAATGCAAGCAATACATCACTTAATCAAGGATTTGGAATTTTAATGATTTTTTTAATTTTTTTTTAAGATTTTATTTATTTATTTGACAGACAGAGATTACAAGTAGGCAAGAGAGGCAGGCTCTCCGCAGAGCAGAGAGCCCGATGTGGGGCTCGATCCCAGGACCCTGGGATCATGACCTGAGCCGAAAGCAGAGGCTTTAACCCATTGAGCCACCCAGGCGCCCCAAGGATTTGGAATTTTAAAATATTTGTGCGGTGAAATACTAGACGTGTATGAGTAAGTTTATGTATTGCCAGAAGACTTAGCTGTTCAATGTTCTATCTGGTTTACCAAACATCAGTGTATTAGAACTTTGAGATCTAGAAGGACATTAAAACCATAATGAGGGACACCTGGGTGACTCAGTTGGTTAAGCATCTGCCTTCTACTTAGGTCATGATCTCAGGGTCCTGGGATCGAGCCCCAAGTGGGGCTCCCTGCTCGGTTGGGAGTCTGCTTCTCCCTCTTCCTCTGCCCACCCTGCTCCCACCCCACTCATGCTCTCTCCCTCTCTCAAATAAATGAATAAAATCTTTCTAAAAACTGAAAAAATAAAACCATAATGAGTACAGTCTGATTTTTTGGATTCAGAAAATACCTTGGTACATTTCAGTGGTTTGGTGTTGCCATTATGAGCAATTAATAATTTTTATCTGCTATACTCTAGACGTACTAGAGCTGTCTGCAGCATTCTCTTGCTGTTGCTTTTCTATGAAATGAACTCCCCATGTCCAGTTGAAGAGAAAAAAAGGCTGGGTCTTCCAGAAGATAGGTTTTTCCAAATAACTATAATCATATACATCTTTTGTGGGATGTACTGGTACGAATTGGTGAGGGATTGATTGTTGAGTAAGAAAGAGGATCCCAGAATGATCTCAAACCGTCGGACGGGCAGCTGAAGTGCTAGTAAGAGATATAAAAGGAGAGGAAAAGCCCAAGAGAAATAAATATTTGAGGAAATAGTAGAAGATAAATGTACCAAAATTAAAGGAACATGAAAGACCTCAGCTTGAAATGGCCCATGATGAGATAAGAAAAACCCTGCACCAGGACGTATAGTAAAATTAAGGGTTAAAAAAAGAATAAAATCTAAGTTTCAAGAGAGAAAAAGATCACCTACAAAGGAACAAGAACCAGGCTGACTGCACACATACTTCTGTATGCAAGAAAAAAATGGAGGAATATTTTCAGTGTAATGAACGGGGGGAAGTTCAGCTTAGCATTCTATATCCAGCCAAATTTTATGAACAAGAGAGCATAATATTATTGCATAATAGAATCAGTCTACGTCATAAAAGCCTCAGAAATGTTGACACCCTAGTCCTGAAGGTAGAAACACTTTTGGGAGAATTATCAATGCAATTGGCATGTAAGTGGGCTAAATTTCCCATCTACTTAAGGGGGAGATGTAGAAATCAATTTTTAAAAATTGAGATAAAACCCACACAGCATATAATTCACCATCTTATGTTCCCACCAGCAATGCACAAGGGTTCCCATTTCTCCATAACCTCATTCATCTTTGTTATTGTCTAACTTTTTGACTCTAGTCATCCCACTGGAGAAAAAGTGGCATCTCCTTGTGGAATGGTTAGTGATGTTTAACATCTTTTCATGTGCTCATTGGTCATTTGGCTATCTTCTTTGGGGAACTGTTTATGCTAGTCCTCCAACCACTTTTAAGTTGGGTTGCTTGTCTTTTTATTGTTGGGTTCTAGGGATTCTTTACATATTCTAGACAATAGACTCTTAGGAGATTTGCAAGTATTCTCTCCCATGCTGTGAATTAAAAAAAAATTTTTTTAAATTACTTATTTGTCAGAGAGAGAGGGAGAGAGAGAGAGAGAGCACAGGTAGACAGAATGGCAAGCACAGGCAGAGGCAGAAGGAGAAGCAGGCTCCCTGCTGAGTGAGGAGCCCAATGTGGGACTCGATCCCAGGACGCTGGGATCATGACCTGAGCCGAAGGCAGCCGCTTAACCAACTGAGCAACCCAGGCATCCCTCCCGTGCTGTCAATTTTATTTTCACTTTCTGGACAGTGTCCTCTGATGCATACGGGCTTTAGTTTTCATGAACCCCATTGATCTGTCTCATTGTTGCGTGTGGTTTTGGGGTCGTGTTTAAGAAATAGATTTAAGGCCACAAAGATTTGCTCCTATGTTTCCTTCTAAGGGTTTATAGCTTTAGCTTTAGGTTTTGATCCAACTGAGTTCCATTTTGTACATGTTGTGGGAGGTTCGTCCATGCAGAATACTGTGCCAAACTCCATGTCAAGCTCTGATTTTATCAAGTAGATGGTGACGATATGTCTCAGAACCACTGTCACTTAGACTGGCTGGGTCAGCACTAACTGGGTCCAGGCCCCTGGAGGGAGGGAGACTCAGAGACCAGTCCTGTCTCCCTGAGCTGAGAGCCACACTGAACGCAGAGGAAGGCAAGAGATAAGCCCAGGGGCTGTTTCTTGAGACTCCATCTGCAGGTCACGTGGGCAAAGAGAGAGGAAGGTGAGAAGGAGCAGAGAGGTCAGGCCGTGGTGGAGGTACCACAGAGCTCTGGCCCACAGTCCACAGCAGGGGCTGGTCTCTCGGATCCGTCTAAAACTTACTACCACCACCGTGGGGGCAGAGATGCCGAAAGATGCTGCTTCCTGATTGGCCAGTCTGAGCATGGTCTGGGGGAGGGGCTTGGCCTCCTGGAGCCGCCTCAGTAGGGGTGGAGGGCAGGGCAGGTGCTCCTGGCCCCATTAGGACCCCGTTGGTCCTGGCAGGGCACAGCTGCGATCAGTCACACCCCAGTGAAGACTACGTTGGTTCAACTACCTTAGAGTCCCCTGAGAGGTCCCCTGATGGGAGGCGGTATTCTTTTCAGGACGGCTGCACAGCGCCCCCTGCCGACCAAGATGAGCGCTCACCAGCCCCAGGCTTTAAAGGGGCTTGGGGTAGGTAGAATTCTGCGGGCCGTGCACTTGGGAGGGTTAAATTGTATACTTCTATTACAACTCACCTCTCACTAAAATCTAGCAGTTCCTTCCGTGGAGAATGTAGGCATGAGACCACAGAACTCTTGGCAATACCTATTTATCGCCAAGGGAAATTGCAGCAACGTTCACATCATGTTATAGTTAGTTGTTGACCAACTTCCAAACACAGTTTACACTTATCCATAAGGTTAAATTCTGGTAATTATTAGATAAGACCTGCTGCTATAGTCTCATAGATTTGTTCATTCTAATATCGTGGTAACTGTGTTAGATTATTAGATTTATTTGTGATCCTGGGTACTCGTCAATGTTCTCCAGACAAAGACCTCCAGCATACACCTGTAGCCAGACAAGGCTGGATTTATGGACTTGTTGGAATGTCGGACACTGGATATCCTGGGAAACGGTGGGGTGGCTCAGTTAGAGGGTGTTAGGAAAGAATTATAGGATTTGGGTTTGCTTTCAGGAATTTTGGAGAGGATTCGAGGAAGAAGGACTTTGCTGGGTGGCTGGATGCTGTCAGGAAGGCAGGGTGATTCTATCATTGAAGAGTGTCCTAATTCTAACCTGAGAGGAAAAGCATAAGACATGTATAAAGCTAGAGCTGGTAGGGAAGCAGGCGCTTATAGGAGCCAACCAAAGTGGGTGTATGGTCATTTTGTGGTTTGAACAATAGCTCGTGTTTTGTCTGTGTTCAGATATGACTGCGGTGTGGTCTTGTTTTGTCTTGATCCATCACTGGCCTTGTCTGATGCTGGTGTTCTGTGAAATTGTTTATGTTCTTGGGTGCTGCAGGGCTGGGCCAACTCCCAGCAGTCCAAGACCTGGCTGATAGGACCAGGCAGGGTCCCAGCTGTCAGGAGCTCACCACCTTTCTCTTGCTCACATATATATCTTGGGAAAAAAGGGGCCTGTGGGTGGCTCAGTCGGTTAAGCATATGACTCTTGATTTTGGCTCAGGTCATGATCTCAGGGTTATGAGATTGAGCCCTGAGTTGGGCTCAAGATTCTCTCTCTCCCTCTGCCCCTCCACCTCTGCTCAAGTGGGCTCTCTCCTTCTCTCTAAAAAAGGAAAAAGATAGTGGTTTTATGAGTATTTTAAATTTGCATCAATGTTATTGTTATGCAGTGCCCAGCCAATCTGTCACTTTTTTTTTAACTCTACCGTACGTGTAGAGATCTATGTTTATGGCTGTCTAGCACTCCATTAACAGGATGACTGGGTCTCACCCATACCGATTACACTGGAACATCTAGGGGTTGAAGCCAGGCATCAATGTTTTTTAAAGATCCCTGGTGACTTCAAGACACCACGAAGTTTGGAAAACCCTGCCCTGTGTAATACTTCTGGAAATCTTACTGCTTGTTAGAATCATGTGGGTTTCTCTTAAAAATCTGCTGCCTAAGAAATGGAACCATGGTCATATTCTAATTCTTTATCTGAGTGTTAGTCACACAGCAGAGTTCAGTTGGTGAAAACCCATCAAGATGTACACTTGTGTTCCGTTTGCTTGTCTGTAGGTGAAACTTCAGGAAAGCATTTCCAGAAGTCATCCTCTTGTCCGAACAGCTCTCAAACCGAAGGCACAAGAACCATCAGGTGGGCTCAGGCTTTCATGGTGTCTAAGGCTCTCTCAGTGATCCTTCCGTGATTCTTGCTGCCCTGAAGACTGACCATCCCTGAGGTCACATGCAACTCACATCTCCCCACGAAACAGAGTGGGGCCCTGGGGGGACAGGGAACATGCCCAGCAGCACTCCACATGAGAGAGAAGCTGCCAGCTGGAAGGGATGAAGGGACACCTTGTTTCACTCATCCTGACGGGTTGCTCCCAGAACACTGCACATTGTCCCATCCCCACCCACATCGTCAGGCCTTCCTAATCTCTGCCGCGTTCACAGATTTTTTTTTCTCTAATTTTCAGCATTGTTATTACCATGAAGGTGTACTTTTGGCCTTTACCCTTTAGCCTTCTGGAAGCTTCCCATGTATATGTCTATATGTTTCCATGAGATCCATTTTCGCTCCCTTGATTGGGGTTTTCTCATTTCCCAAACCTTAATCAACTGCCTTAAAAATTTATTGTCCCAGTTTATAATCTGGCATTTACAGTTGTCTCTTTTATCTTTTTGGATGGAATATTTTAGTTTGATATTCACTGACTTGCTTCCCCTTTGCTTAGTGCCATGCTCAAGCAGCATCTCCAGGTTACAGAAAAAATGTTCTCCTGAAGATTACTCATTATCTTTATAGCTTTACTCTAATCCCCTTTGGGTTTCTTTCTTAATGCCATGTGGTACAGAGTCTGTCTTAATTTTCCTCCCTACAGAGAACCAATTTTAACAATAGCATCAATTAATCATTTTCCTCCCACTGGTTTTCAGGTTTTTTGTTTTTGTTTTGCCTTATACTCCAAGTGTCTACTTGAAGTTTCTTTTCCATCAGGAACTCTCTGACCTTGATCATGTGCCAAGTTCATGCCACAGTTGGTGCCTGAAACCCTGAGATACCTAGATTAGGAAAAGTGCCTAAAATTTAATAAGTCCAGGGGAAATCAAAGACCTTAGTTCCCCCTGTCCCCCATGTCTTGCTGGGCAGAGACTGATAAGCTTTGGACTAAAAATTTAGAGGAAAAGCTGCATTGGAACTTAAGGTCATGAGAAAATCAGTGTGGCAGGTAAAATGGCATGCTATTTACAACATCCACCTCAACTGGAAGAGGGGCATCTGAGAGGCTCCTGCTGGTGCTGAGCAGGGAGATCATTTGGAGTTTTTTCCTTTTTTGTTTTGTTTTTTTAAAGATTTTATTTATTTGACAGAGAGAGGGAGAGCACTCAGCAGAGGGAGAAGCAGACTCTGTTAAGCAGGGAACCCAATTTGGGACTCTATCCCAGGACTCTGGGATTGTGATCTGAGCCAAAGGCAGACACTTAACTGGCTGAGCCACCCAGGCATTCCTAATTTGGAGTTTCTATTGGGAGAATCTAGAGGTGTGAATGGCTCCTGCCAACAAAGGAGCATGTCCAGGCTGACAGGCTGGGGGAAGGAAGGAGAGATTGGCTCATGGAGAGTGGAATGAGGTTTCGCTCACTGCCATTACCCTGGGATCTTCTCCTCTGTTCCCTGTGAAGACAGAATACATTATACCTGCAGACTATTGAAGTTGGATTTATTCTGGTGGAGGAGAGGGATTTGGAGTTCTGGGTAAGAGCCAAGGTCAGAGGAGGGTGCCCCTCTGCTGGGGTGCCAGAGGAGGGTGCCTCAGCTGCTGCAAGTTATTTTAGTTGAGATTTTTTGGTTTACAAGAGGTTACCATGAGCATGCCCACAGAAGGAACATCTCTTGGGTTCTGCGGGGAGCTGGACAGGTACTCAAGAAGGGTGCTTCTAATTTTGAATTTTTTAAAGATTTTATTTATTTATTTGACAGACAGAGATCACAAGTAAGCAGAGAGGCAGGCAGAGAGAGAGAGGAGGAAGCAGGCTCCCTGCTGAGCAGAGAGCCCAATGCGGGGCTCAATCCCAGGACCCTGGGATCATGACCTGAGCTGAAGGCAGAGGCTTTAACCCACTGAGCCACCCAGGTGCCCCAAGAAGGGTGCTTCTATATCTTCACCCAAGGTGCTTCTTATCACCTAATTTTTTTTTTTTAAAGATTTTATTTATTTGACAGAGAGAGAGCGAGATCACAAGTAGGCAGAGAGGCAGGCAGAAGAGAGACGGAAGCAGGCTCCCTGCTGAGAACCCGATGCCGGGCTCGATCCCAGGACCCTGAGATCATGACCTGAGCTGAAGGCAGAGGCTTAACCCACTGAGCCACCCAGGCGCCCCCAGGGCTGATGGTTCTAACAGAGACGCTCAGGTCCACAAAAATGAGGGGTCCCTGACATAGGAAAGTAAGGAGTGTCCTGGTCCTGGTCCCGGATCCTGGGAGCAGCAGAGTCTGTGCAACCTAATTCTAGACACCCAGAGGAGGGAAGAACATGTCTGAGAACTCACAGATGGGGGTGCAGGTGCCCCTACTGTCATCTCTCCCCCACTGGGGGTGAGAGTGTGGCCTCCAGGCTAATCTCTCTGATCCGTGATTTCAGTCCTGCCTCAAGCCCAGGTCCTTGTGTGGCCAAGGCCACAGCTGGGGTTAGGCTGGAGGGGAAAATGAAAGCATCATCTTCACAAAAATGAATGAAAAAGTGAGTGATTCCTTTGTAACCTACTGACCACATTATTAAGAATGCCCAGAAGGGCACCTGATGCCCTCATGATCCTCAACAGGTCACCATAGGGTGGATCTGTGCACCCCTATTTCCAAGCCCTTGTTCTATTTTGAACCAGTCTCATCTCACGCAGAATCATCATCGAATGCATCTGAGGCACTGCCTACAAATATTTTTATTCTAAGAAGTATGCAGGAATGGTTTACATTCAGGGTCTCAGAATGAACAATATATGTAACACATCCTTAACAGATGTTAATGAAGTTAAAAAGAATGCTCCAGTAGGAGAAAACTAGGTGGGTCAGACAGGAGAAAAGGAAGGGTGTGTGTGGAACTTCCAGCAAGATTCTTGGGAGGAAATAAGGTACAGCAAGCCCTTGACAGGGTGCCTGGCACTGGACAAACGTCTTTTAAAAGGTAGTTACTTCTTTCAGGCGCCTGATGCCCTTAGCAGAAAAGGTTGAGAACCTGCTCTCTCTACAAAACATGGTTCAGAGCAGGCCTGTTGCAGACCCTTGGAGACTCCACTGGGGAACCAAAATACAAGGTAAAAGAGAGAGAGGTGTCTTCAAACTGCTCACTGGGGCAGGGCCACCTTTAATTCTTACGCCAAGTGCTGGGACTTTGGCGGCGCGCAGAGACCCTTTTCTCAGGTTTAGAAGCACTTTCTGCCCAATTCCCAGAAGGACCCTCCCAGGGTCCAGACGCCTCCAGGGTCCTCCATGCTCCCTTCTCGGTCTCTCCAACAGACCTGGGACCCAATCTCACTCAGCCCTCCAGGTTTCCAAGCCCGCACTGGTGATATGACCCGCAGACGCAGTCCGAGGCTACTTCTTGGCCCTTCCCAGCACACTCGCCAACCACGAGACCAGGGGTGAGCCGAGCAGGACCTAACTGCCACCTCACACGTGATCCCAAATGAAGAAACGCGGTCCTACCCACGTGAGCAGGATGAAGCGATCAGGCCCCAAGATCCCTTTAAGGGAGCAGGCCCCGCCCCATCTCCCAAGTTCCCCTTAGCAGGAAGCAGGCCCCACCCCGACCACGTGACCCATAGACGGTGTGGGGAGCTGGGCCGGCCCTGCTTCTCACGTGATCCAGAGTGAGGGGGAGGGGGCCCTGCCCACGTGACCTGTGTGAGGCTGCCAGCCCTCTTCTCAGCCCATGCCCCACGTGACTCAGGAAGCCTCCTGCGCCCCACGTGACTCAGGAAGCTGCCCGCGCCTCAAGAAACTTCGAGAGTTGCAGTTAGGCTCTGAGTCTTGCCTTCCGGCCCTTTGAGAGTGCTTTCAATCCCCAGGTCGCCCTTCTCAGCTGCCTCGTAGGCTCTGGGGTCGCGTGGGGCGTCAAAATGTGGAACAGGAGCCCAGGGCTCCCGCACCGAGGAGGCCTCAGGACGCCGGAATCTGAAGCTGCCGGGGTCCTGGGCTTCCTGCATTCTCCTGCAGTTCAGGTGGCCGCGCGGGATGCGGGACGCTCCCTGTGTCCTTTGCTTGATGGGGGATCCGGAGAGGTTCCAAAGGAAAGTCGAGTGGGCAGACTTCCAGGTGGGTGCAAACTTCTTATCCCAGGGCCAAGGTAGCACTTGTTTTTGCTGTAACCACCTGCCCTGCCTCTTACCCTTGACCCAAGACCGCCGCTGTGGGGTGCCCTCCAGAGACTGCCACCACCAACGCAGTGGGACAGAGGGCACCCAAGAGGCCCAGTTTCCACCTATAAGGACCTACAAGGATGGGCTGACCCTGACACCTGGCCATGCCCTGCCTCTGGACGCAGCTCACCACCTGCTGGCATTAGGAGCTGTCACTGGTGAAAGGGAGTGGAGCTCAGGTAGCCCAGGCACAAGATGGCGGCCCCAAAGTTAGAGCTTGAACTGGTGGTGAATTGGGATAGGATGCCCACGGAAGGGAGTGCACTAGCCAGCGCACTAGGTGAATCATTTTGGAAAGCGTGACCAATTAGTAATTAGGAAAAGAGAACTGTGGGATTGAATGGCTAGTGCTAGACTGGGTTGACGCCATAGGGAAGGATAAAGGCAGAGAGCCAATTGGCAATTGAAAGCCACTGTCAGGATCTCCTTGGTAGCAAACAAAGAGGCTTTCATTTTGGGAGGTGGAGGGGGATGGATGTGGTGCGAGGGAGAAGAGCTAAGGGTCTGGCTGGGATTTAATCTGTAGGGAAGTAGAGTTCCAAAGGAGGTTGAATTCCCAATCAGGGCAGGTCTGCTATACCAAAATCATCTGGTTGGGAAAGAATGGCACCCTGGCATATTGATAGAGTTACCTGCATTGAAGCCCCGTGATCTGAAATTCACAGATTCTCCTTAAGCCTCTGACACAGAAGTAAGTGGGCCAACCCACCCTATTAAAAACTAAAATATTGAGGTGCCTGGGTGGCTCAGTTGGTTAAACGTCCCACTCTGTCTCCGCCCAGGTCTTGATCTCAGGGTGGTGAGTTTGGGCCCCATGCTGGGTGTGGAGCCTACCTGAAACTCCCCCCCCCAATAAAAAACCCCACTAAATCTTCTATTTGAATACATTGCAGGGGAATTTTCACTAAGACAAAATATGCTTTTTTTTTTTTTTAATTTATTTATTTGTTAGAGAGAGAGAGAGAGGGCACACAGGCAGACAGAGTGGTAGGCGGAGGTAGAGAGAGAAGCAGGCTCCCTGCCAAGCAAGGAGCCCGATGTGGGACTCGATCCCAGGACACTGGGATCATGACCTGAGCCAAAGGCAGCCACTTAACCGACTGAGCCACCCAGGCGTCCCTAAAATATGCATTTCTTGCTGTCTTCCCCAGTTTACCTCCTGGCATGTAAGTAGGGCTTGTCCCAGCATAACACAGCAGGAGATGTGCTTAGGCTGAGAAGGGAGATAAAGGTACCACGCCTTAAAGGACCACAAAACTCTATGGCAAGGGGACTCAATAAATTTTCTCAAGGGAATTTATGCACGTTTACTCAGTATTTCAGTTACCTGATGGTGTGCAATAAGTAAGCCCAAAACTTTGCAGCCTAATTCGTTCTTTTTGTTCTTCTGTCACATGGTTTCCATGGCTTAGCTGGATAGTGCTGGCTCATTGGTGTGTCTGAGGATGCAAGCAAGACCTGGGCTGGGGCTATAGTCATTTGAAGGTTCAGTTGGGCCTGGAGTACCCACTTTCAAGGCAGCTCCCTCACATGCCCAGCCAGTTTTTGACAAAAGCCCTTCGTTACTTGCCACGTGGGCCTTTCCATAAGGCTGTTTGGGTGTTTCTGTGACACGAAAGCAAGTGATCCAGGGGGAAGCACGGTGGAAGTCACAGTGCCTTTTATGACCTAACTTTGGAAGTCACACACTGTAATTTCCACAGATGATCACAGGTCTGCTTTATTCAGTGCGGCAGGGGACTTCACAAGGGCATGAATGGATACCAGGAGGCCAGAATCATTGTGGTCATTTTGGGCGATGCTTACCACACATGGGTAAATGTAAACAAGGGGAACTGGAATATACAAGCAGTTTGAGGAGCAGACCAGGGAAAGGGCGATATATAAACAAATTATATACTGTTGGACATAGAGTCAGAGTTGATACTACTATCTGGATGTATAAAACATAATTGTGCCCCACTGTTAGAATTGGGGGGGGGGTGGCTCTAGGGAGCCAGATAATAAATAGAATCCTGGGTCAGGATCCAGCTCACAGTGGTAACCCTGTGTCATTGCCCAGTTTGCAAACGCCTGATTGGAATAGAATATTTGGAAGTCAATGCAGCACCCAGATTGGGTCTTTTATCTGTGAGATAAGAACTATCGTGATAGGAGAGGCCAAGTGGAGGTTTCTGTACCTGTTTCCATTCCTGGATAGTAAATATAAAACAGTATCACACAGTAGGAGGAATGACAGATAATTTTGTCATTCTTAAGGAGGAGGAGGAGGAATGACAGATAATTTTGTCATTCTTAAGGATATAAAGGGCTCCAGTGGTGGACCTTGTCATATTTCCATTTAATTCAGCAGTCTGTCCCTGCAGAAAGCAGGTTCATCCTGGAGGTTGGCCAAGATTTCCGTAAAGTCACCCAGATAGTAGCTCCAGCTGAAGCTGCCATTCCAGATGGGCTTGCCTTGCTCGAGCTGGATTAAAGAAGTCTTGGGTATATGGTATACAAA
>PISX010014756.1:0-51920 GCA_004024625.1 Mellivora capensis
GTGGTATATATACACGATGGAATACTATGCAGCCATCAAAAGAAATGAAATCTTGCCATTTGCAACGATGTGGATGGAACTAGAGGGTATCATGCTTAGTGAAATAATTCAATCGGAGAAAGACAATTATCATATGATCTCCCTGATGTGAGGAAGTGGAGATGCAACATGGGGGGTTTGGGGGTTAGGAGAAGAAGAAAAGAAACAAGATGGGATCGGGAGGGAGACAGACCATAAGTGACTCTTAATCTCACAAAACAAACTGAGGGTTGCTGGAGAGAGGGGGGTTGGGAGAGGGGTGTGGGGTAATGGACATTGGGGAGGGTATGTGCTATGGTGAGTGCTGCGAAGTGTGTAAACCTGTCGATTCACAGACATGTACCCCTGGGGATAAAAATACATTATAAGTTTATAAAAAAGTTAAAAATTAAAAATTAAAAAAAAAGTAATAGGTGGATAAATGTAAGGAAAGATTTTTAAAGGAAGAACTTGTATGAATCTTAGGTATCCTGAGGTATAAAGAGACAGAAGTGTGAAACAAAGAAAGGAAGCCCAAAGGGAAGTAATGAAAATATATTAGTGAGTTGGGATATAATGTGTAACAGTGAACTTGAAGGTGGAAAAATTATGGTTGCCATGTCTTCAGGAGCAGAGTATAGAGTGAACATTATTTCTGTGTTATGGGTTCTGTGGGTTATGAGAGATAAAGGGGTGGGGTAGGGCCCTTCACCCAACTTAAAGGAGGATCCTAAGGGTAAAAAGAGAAAATGGCATCATGCAAAGAAGAAGGGACTTAAATACCATGTAGATACAGAAATGATCCCTTTGTCATCTTCTAACATTGGGTTTGTGTGTAGTAAGATGAACCAGACACAGGTGACCTTCTAAGACAAAAAATTCAAGCCATACCATTATCCATGGAGATTTCAATATTTTACTTGAATTTCTTGGCATTAATATTCATATTCAATCTATATAACTCCTTGAAAAGAGAATGCTCAAGCTCATTTTTCAGATGAATGGACTGAGTCTAGAAGTTAAGAAACTTGATTGACTAACTTCTCAGCTAGGCTAAAGCAGAGGCAAGATTCAAACCTAGATCTGCCTCCTTGTTTAATGCTCTTAAGTTCTTCACTTCCTGTCTTAAAAAGAGCTTAAATAGTCCTGAAGGGAAACTAGATATCAAGGATGTTTACAATTTCCACTAGGGCTCTTAAAGAGCACTTGTAATACACAGCCAAAATTTCATCTGCATTTTTATAACCAGAGTGTACAAAATCCCACTGCTAGCAGTGTCAGCTTCCATTTCTTGATCAGCTTCAGGAGGCAAAAAATACGTGTTCCTCCTGTTGGCCACAAATTAGAAAGTATGGAGTTTGGGGCTGACAAAATATCTGTAAAGGGAAATCAAGGACTTTGAGAAGTTGGGAGTTAAATAAAGACCTTTGGTGATTTCTACTCATTTCTCTGATGACGTGACAATTTTACCCTTGTCTCTAAGGGAAGGTTTCCAAAGTTCTAGTGCAAATTTCTTCATGTCAATTGAATGTGTTCATGTTATAATAAATAGGCTTTTGTGGGAGTGAGGGGGCAAGAGGCATGAATATTATTTTTCTTTTCTGAATATTGTATATTCTCACTTTATACATTGACTATGATTCAGTTTGTAAGAAGAAGAGAAGGAAAAATTTAATTTTTTAATTGCACTTACTCTTTCTTTTAAGATTTTATTCATTTATTTGTCAGAGAAAGAGAGAGTGCAAGCAGGTGAAGCTGTAGGCAGAGAGAGAAACAGGCTCCCTGCTGAGCAAGGAACCTGATGTGGGACTCAATCCCAGGACCCTAGGATCATGAGCTGAGCTGAAGGCGGCCACTTAACTGACTGAGCCACTCAGGTGTCTCTTAATTGCATTCACTCTGTGGAACTTAGTCTTGAATTTTAAGTTTTGTGGGTTTTTAAAATCAATGTGTACTTTATTTTTAAAACAATGTAGGGGCACCTGGGTGGCTCAGTGGGTTAAGCCTCTGCCTTTGGCTCAGGTCATGGTCTCAGGGTCCTGGGATCGAGCCCCACATCGGGCTCTCTGCTCAGCGGGGAGCCTGCTTCCCCCTGTCTCCTCTGCCTGTCTCTCTGCCTGCTTGTGATCTCTCTCTGTCAAATAAATAAGTAAAAATCTTAAAAAAGAAAAACAATTTGAAAATTTCTTTTATGCCATATCATTATAATAAAAAGTCAATTTCTAAGTATTATAACTATTTATAACAAGTGATATATTTTTCATTAACAGAGGGCTTCATTTGCTTCCCCAAAGTTGACTTTTTCATATTCAGAACCAGACATTTGACGGATTTGACATTTTACAGTTGACAGAAAATGGAAAAAACACAAGCCTCCCACCCCCTCTTCTGCTTTCATAATTCTATCCTGGCTGGACATAATTTTTTTTCTCCCCTCAAAATTTCCAAAACTTTTTATACTGTTGTGATAAGACCAAAGTCAGTGAGTTTAAGACTGGAAAGAATTCCCCTTAGGAAATGTTGAAAATGTGATTGGAAGGAAAATGGGTGGGAGGAGAATGAACACTTGTGATGCTATTTCTTTGACAAGGTGTCAGCCTTGCTCCCTTGGTACCATTCTAAAGAATAGAAAGCCAAACAAACCAGGCTTTTTCACTCCAACTCAGATTTCAATGTTATATGCTTTTTCTTTAAAGAGGTGTGAAGGTTCTCTTTAAGAGGACTCTATCTGTCTGTACACACACCCATGTAACACATGAACACTTCCGGCCCCCAAACCAAAGAAAATCCATTTTGAAAATGCAAGAGGTGCTTGGAAAGTCTTGTTATCAGGCCAAAAACAAATAAAATGATCTTAAAGATTAAATCTTGTTATCATTAGGAACATTAGCTTTCATTCTCTCTTTCTTTCTGACACAGAGTTCTCACAGGTGGTTCTAATTAGACATAAGTAGTGACAGTGGCCAGTTTGACTAAATCCAGATCCCAGCCAAGAGTAATGGAAAAACATCTCAGCCTGCTTTCTTAAAAAATGGAATCTATATTGAGACGGTTCAAGGAAATGACGCCTACAACAAGATGTAAAAGCCACAGCTTGAGTCCCTTTGTGTTTTCTTCCTTTAGGGAGTCAAAGCAGCCTAAAACACCTAATGCCATGTTTCTTACTGCTCGTATTGAATTCCATGCTTCGTAGAGAAAGCTTATATTCTTCTAAGACAAATTCTGTCCACTTTGCCATCTCACAGGAAAAACATAACCCAAGTATGTTATATGTATTGTCCGTCAATTCTGTTCTTTTGTTTGGAATAGTTGAATTGCCATTTGATGATCTTGTCAGGTCGTTTCCTAAATAATTCACTGTTTTCATGAAAACTCTATCTTTAGTTTAAAACCTTTAGTTTAGCTGAGCCATACAGAAAAGGAAAACATCTTTTTGGAAAACGTTTCCAAAAATCAGTAGGTTAGTAAAACTTGGATTGCTTAGCCTCCGTGTTCTGTGATAATAAAATTTTACCCTAGTCATGTTCTCTTTCTTAGGAATTCAAACTAGTATTTTAAGAAGCAAACACTCCCCCCTGGCTAAGAAATGTCTTTGAGAATCCCTGAGGTATTTGATAGACATCCTGGGTAATTTTTATATTTCTTTAGTCAGGAGCCCTGCAAATAGTTGTGCCATCCCACAAGGACACCCAGTCAATGAGATGAGTGAGGTCTGAAATTTAGCCCACGCACCATTCACTGAGCTATACCTCCTTCCTGTCAAAGCGGTGAGTCTACCTAGAAAAATGCTGCAGATTTTCTAACTTGCAGAGGCTGAGCTTGCTGCATCCCATTTGTAAGTCATTCTTGCAAATCTGATCAAAAGTAAAGTAATTACTTATGTAATTATTTAGTTATTCTTGCCTATTCCCTATCTGAATATATTATCAGTCAGTGAATCTGAACACCTAATTTTCCCCCCCAAATATGATAAGACATGGTGTGTAAGTCACTGACATCTCACTTTGTGATTTTATAAGCACGGGCACTCCAGCTTGCTGAAACAAGGATGTTTTTGGCTGACTGACTCAGTGCACATTGATATGATAGGTAGATTAAAAATTTAGGGGATGAAGGGCCAGGAAGAAATACCCAGAGAAGCCCATATACAACATCCTCCATATGGTGGTAAATATGCCCTTGACCAGACAATTTTTAGAGCAGTTGGAGATGATCTCTTTCCACTTTCTGTATACCTGTCTCCAAGATACAGGGTAAAATAGCAACATTGTAAGCAAATAGCCTTTAAAATTCTACCATTTATGAAATGTCTTCATTTTGGACATTTTGATGAGAATAATAATTATCATCACTAGTATTTTATCTCATACAAAACTATGCTTGAATTTATAGTGCTCACAATTCCTGGAAATTAGCTTTGAGAAAGTGATTTCTCCTGAATTAGCAAGACCAGAAGTGTGAAGGAAGGCAAATCAAAGCAGAGTCAGCAGTTTATAAACAGCATACATTTGTAAATTTTACTTTTTAGTAGCTCAAGTTGATCTCAACTGAATATGCCTTGAAGTTCTTTTTAGCTCTTGCTCTTTGCAGATATAAAATATTTTTTCATATCCTTGCAAAAATGCCTGCTCTTTGTCAGAGGTTAGATTCCTAATGAGGCTCATCTTCTACAGCAGAAGGCCTGGAATGTCAGTCCCACAACTTTAACAAATACTGACAAAATAGATATTCCTGGTCTTTTGCTTTGGGGCATGTCTTTGATCTTAGCAAAGTCCTAGAGAGAAATATTAATCTCAGAAGGTAGAACATGTTATCCATGTTGCTCAAATCACCACCAATCTGAGGAATCCGAAGAGGCCTGGAGGAGTTATAAAAGATTCAGCAACTTGTTTCCCAAGGCTTTCCCAATGCAGGGGAGGTCATATTTATAAAGAAGAATGGATTGTCCTGGGATAGTATCAGGATTTAAAGAATATTTTTTTGAATGAGGTTCAAGATTGGACACTTTCAGAAAGGAATCCTGTTGAGCAGGCTTGTTTCTTAACTTCAGTCTCCCTCACGATGGATCTGCAGTGCCTCCTGGAAGAAATTCATTTTGCCTCCATCTCATGCCTTCCACTCAAACCTGCCCTTAACAAATAAGAAAAAAAATTTTAAGCAGCTGATTTTGTAATAAGAAATCTTGACTAGGAATCTCATGAAGCTGAAGGCACCTTGGTTGGTTTTTTTCTTTCTACTCCTTCACTCCTCTCCCCTCTTTACCTTGATCCTTTTCTCTGGTTGTTGCTTTCTGTTTTATTTGTTTATTTCTTTATTTAGTCTCTCCTTAGTCAGTGGCGACAGCTAGAAGAATTCCTAGACCATGTGGTGTCCTTTTGCATCATCACCCCATGGAGAGCTTTGGTCAGAAGTCCTCCCTGCTCTTCTCCCAGCCAGCAGGACACCTACTGGTGTAACGGACCAGTCCAACAAGATAGACTGACCCTTTTCAAATGCTGAGCTTCCCCTAGCCTCAGTTAAGACACTCATTCTTTTATCTGTGGAGCTACCTAGTAGAATCTACGCTTAACAACTTGAGAATCTTAGATTGCAACTTTTAACTTTACCCTGTCTGTTCAGCTTTCTCTTCTGTTGTGCTGAAACTGCCCATCAGGAGCTTCTGTTTTCTTGTTGACTTTCCTATTGTCTCAAGCGGGGAAGTGAGGAGGAGACTTCAGCCGTGCACTATAATCCTAGACCTGTGCCTCGTTTACTTAAATAGTTATGCTGATTGGCTTTTTCATGGCAAGTTAGCCATGGATCCTCTCCCATAATTTTGTCATGAGCTCACCTAAAAAACCATAAACTCTTCACAGTAAATTACTATAGATAATACAGGTAATGCAGATAACACAGAAGCACAGTTAACAAGATGGGATCCCCAAGCACGACAATTAAATCATATTTCCATTGGTTTGCTGAGAGATGACAGAGTGAAAAACTCCAGGTGCCACTAGTTCTGACTCTTTGTAAGCCCCACCTCTGCTCTGTTCTTTATGTTTCCCGTGTAATCATGGTGGTTGTTGGCGATTAATTCATAGATCTCTTCTAGTTCTAATCAGATATGTAATCCTAGATTTTAAATGGGTACATTTCATTTGAATTTTTTCCCAAAAGAGGAGATGATATGACTATTTCAACAGAAGAACATTTTGCTGTGGCTCACAATGGCAGCAACCCGTGCTCAGCGCAGTTAAGAGTTAATGAGAAATGACATACAATTTTAACATTTGGGAGACCCAGATACCTGTTACCCCAACATTTGGCCTTACAGTTAACCCATGAACCTATTAGGAAGAATGGAAAGGTCACATTCCTTGGTCCTCAGATAAAATGGTTTTGTAACTCTTGGAAGTTTTGAGGTAAGGGATATGAAATAAACTCCGAAAGGTTTTTTTTTTTAACTTTTATTTATTTATTTGACAGAGATCACAAGTAGGCAGAGAGGCAGGCAGAGAGAGATAGGGGGAAGCAGGCTCCCCCCTGAGCAGAGAGCCCGATGTGGGGCTTGATCCCAGGACCCTGGGATCATGACCTGAGCCAAAGGCAGAGGCTTTAACCCACTGAGCCACCCAGGTGCCCCCCCCCACTTTTTTAAACTTTTATTTATTTATCAACTCTGAAAGTTTTTGAAGGAGCTCATGATTCTTGCTCACAGATGTCACATTAAAACAGAATGCTAGGTGTACCTGGGTGGTGCAGTTGGTTGTGTCCAGCTCTTGGTTTCAGCTGAGGTCATGATCTCAGAGAGCAGGGACAGGAGGATGTGAAATTAAGGTTCGTGAAATTGAGTCCCGAGTTGGGCTCCATGCTTAGCATGGAGTCTGCTTACGATTCTTTCTCTTCCTCTTCCTTTTCCCCTCCCCCCTTGCACATACTTTCTCTCTCTAAAAATAAATAATTCTTAAAAAACAACAACGACAACAACAACCAGAATGCTGAAACTCACTACTGTCACATGCAAGGGTTCTCTGCTTCGTCAACATTTCAGGTATCTGCAAGGAAGGCTTGGGTCCAGCAGGCTGGTGTTAATGTGTAAGGCTTGAGGGCACCTTTTTATTTCTGACACCTCAATCATTGCCTGACAAAGAGGATACACTCCATAATTTCCTGTTGAATGAATGAATGACTAAATGCTAACTGAAAGAATTGATTCCAAATGATCAGCAAACAAATGATACTTTAAGGACCTTAAAGTATAAGAAAAGTGAACTCAATATGAATGGTTCAGAAATGATGCAGAAATTCTATGCATCAAAATAAATGAATCAGAATAAAACACAGAGGCATCTTTTCTATTAAACCATTTTTTAAAAAGTTTTTATTAACTAGAGAGAGAAAGAGAGAGGGCATGCACTAGTGGGTGGAGGGGCAGAGGGAGAGGGACAAGAAGACTCCCTGCTGAGCAAGGATCTCAACCCAGGGCTTGCTCCCAGGATCACCAGATCATGACCTGAGCCTAAGGCGGACACTCAGCCAACTGAGCTACCCAGATGCTCCTTTAGTAAGCCATTTTTTTTAATGCAAAAATTATCTACATATGTGTACTAAAAGGCTGGTGACAATACATCTTCATTAAAAATTTTGGAAAGCCATTTTTCTGCAGTGATTTTTCCATTAACTTTTTTCCCAGGGTTAACCTGTGCCATGCATGCTCTGTGAATATAGAAGTCTGTATATTCTTTCTGGACTCTTCTTTTCAATTAGGTCGATGTCTGGAGAGCTGCATGTAATCTTAACAATGCTCAGATTTTTTATAAGTTGTTTTAATAGAGAAGGACTCATTGAAGGTAAGCAAAAGGGATAATAACTCTTGGCAGTATTGTTGTTCAGGAAATTTCAGTTCTTTCATAGGAAGCTGAAAATACTTAGAGGATTAAAGTGAATACAATACACAGATGAAAATCCCCATTTGGAAGCTGGCTTTTCTCAAAGAGTTCTTCTGTGTCAACTATTGTAACAGTTGTCCCACTTAGCCTTCGACTCTTCCTGCTGTAGAGTATAGCATTGCTTAAGAGATACTTTAGCCTGATAAATCAAGTGTTGAGATAAAGCATGACGTGTGATATGCTCCCATGTAGTACGCTGTTGAACGCTAACTCCTAGCTAAATATTTTTCAAGCACTGCAGTCTTTTACTTTTGTTTCAGGACCCCAGGTTTCCCTGCCACATCTCAGCAGAGAACACCATGCACGGGGACAATGATATCCAAAGACTGAACATGTGTGCTATTCACAGCAGGACAGTCTCCATGCTGCTGATCCTTACATCTGTTTGGGCTCATTATTCAATGGAGGAGCGCATCATTTGTGATTTCTCAAAATTTCAGAATATTTTGATTTCGTTTCTTTGTGTAATATGAGCATTTGTTTGTTTTCCGTGAGAAGTATAAAACTCAGGAACTGCACTTGAAATAGAATCATGAGTCCTCAGCTTGGGTGACTGTAAAGATGATCTAAGACTCTCTTTGTAAAATCTTAATGTACATGAGAAATCTCTGATAATCATATTTGATTACAGTTACTCAGAGCTCACACCCAAACCTATTTCCATGTGATATGCACTGTTATTGATCTGAAGAGACTAATTACATTTATTTTATAGTTGTCTCCTGTGCTCTGTCTTCTCTATTCTCTTGAGTTAGTTCGTTTGTTCAGTTTTTGTCTCTCTTGTATACTAGTTTCAATTGATTATTCTGGCATATCTGTTTATACTTGCAAATGATGGCTTAATTTATCAATATCAGTAATTGAGGTAGATATTTGGGAAAAAATTATACCTTGAAGGTAATTACACGCTCTCTGCTTCTAAAGAGGAACAGGTAGGGTGGGAGGGAGGCAGGTTGGGAGTGGATGATATAGCAGGGTGAGCTCCTTAAATTTATTCTTTTTATTTTTCTTTTCATATGGGTTTTTGATCAGGAGAAGAGATAAATGTATATGTTAATACCCACCTTAAATATGAAACTGTCAACTGACCTTGATATATGGTTATTCCTTTACTCAGAATAATTTCTTACACTCCAAGATTTCCTGCTGTGGTTTGCAATTCAATAAAACATTGTCAATTATATAGTTCAGGCCAAATCCCCTCCACTTCTGATACAGTATTCCAGTTGCTGTATTCCACCCCAACGGCTAGGCTCTCAGGTTTGCTCAGAACTAACATGGCAAAGCCAAGTTATTTATACTTTGCAGTTACCTCATTTTTAATTTTTGTCCAGAGTGGAATTGGGGGTGGGTGCTATGGATTAGGAATTTGCCCAGCAGTAATTGTTATTGAAGTGTCTGAGAAAAGACATATTTTTAGTAGTTGTTGGTATCATGAAGACGCCAATAAAAGGATGGCATCCTTTTATTGAGATGGGGGAAATTCATAATGTTTTGATTTTGACAATGATGTCAAAACAAGGTTTTATTCTAAATCTTCTTTGCAGCATGCCTTTAACATTTCAGGGTCTACTGGCTTTCTTGATTGAAAAGAATAAAATTATTTTATAATGTATGTATCAGAAAAGTCTCCTAACTTCTGAAGTTTCTCTTGTAAACTTATGCAAAGAGGAAGGAACAGAATATAGTAATAGAAATATATTATAGAATATAATAATACAGATCCAACATATAGTATATATATTCTATATTATACTATAATATAGTGTATATATATACATATACTGATATATGTAAATCACAAATATATATAGTGATGTAGAATAGTCTAATAATGTAGAATATAGTAATAGAAATATAATATAGAAATGCCAAATTAACATTAGACAATCTTGTCATTTTATTTATTTGTTTTTTAAGTAGGCTTCACACCCAGCATGGAGCCCAACATGGGGCTTGAACCCACGACCCCGCGATCAAGACCTGAGCTGAGATCAAGAGTCTGATGTTTAACCAACTATAACCCACCCAGGTGCCCCTTGGCATTTTAGAGCTAACTGCAACTGCTAATTAATTTTGATGTTTCTATGGGACACATGGGTGGTTGAGTGGGTTAAGCCTCTGCCTTCGGCTCGGATCACGATCTCAGGGGCCTGGGATCAAGTCCTGTGTGGGCTTCTCTGCTCAGCAGGAAGCCTGCTTCCCTCTCTCTCTGCCTCTCTGCCTACCTAGATATCTGTCTGTCAAGTAAATAAATAAAATCTTTAAAAATTTTTTTTTAATGTTTCTAGGCTCCATTTGTAATCTAGTGTATATGTATTTATTTTTTCCCTTCCTTATTCTGCACTGTTGAAATAGGAAAAGGGAGCCCCTTTACATGAGTAGTTCTACAAATGAATTTTGCACAAGAAGTATGATTCCAATGCACTATGATTTCTTCTACTCTTCCTTATAATATTATAGCTTGAAGCATGATGATAGCAAGAAGTTCCCCCAAATATGGGATACACATGGTTAAACCCATTTCACAGAGCCAGTTGCTTGCCACTGACTGACATGTGGAGTTGCCGTTCTCTGGCATGTGAATTATTTATTTTCTCTCCTTTGACTGCACTTAGTTCTCTACTGGGAACTCCTTATTCTTATGTTTCTTAGAATAACATTGATCTTTTTATACTTTCATTAATAGTAACATAGAGCTTCCTTTGTAATCCCACGTTCTTTTTCTCAGCAAGTCTCCGTCCTTTTGTCTTTAGACTAAAGGCATTGTTGTCTTGGTGTATGTGACAAAGTAGAAGGACGGCGTTAAGCAGTCACCAGCCTCATGCACAGGGCCATGGATGTCATCATTCAGGAGACATGCTTTAACCCCTGGGCATTTATGAACCCATGCACTGCAATGATAAGCCATATAAAGTGGGTCCACCAACAAGTGTGCTAGCTAATCTCCAAAGAGCGAAAAGGAAGCTCGGATCAAAAGGAGATACAGCCAGGGAAGGCTGCTTGAAAGGAGTTGGGTGCTGACACTGCAGCTGTGCCTGGTGAAGCAGGATGAGGAGGAGACTGTGTTTTATTCTCATCACCTTTGGCTGACTTGTAAATTGGTTAGATGGCCCCCAAATCGCTTTTGAGCTTTAGATGGAGCTGCGGCTTTCAGTGGAATTTAACATGGGACTTTCCAAGATCTTGCAAATGATTACTCCTTCATAAGATGAGTTAGAGAATTATCCATCTTAATTTTAACTGAATACTTTAGGAAGATAGAATAGATATGTAACGTCTACAGGAAGTGAGCTCTAAGTGAGTGACATGGTCAAAACAACTTATAACCTTCCTACTCCCTACATCAGGAACTTAAGAATAGCTGCTCTAAAACTTACCCTCTTGACCCTCTGCCACCAAATGGAAGAGGTAGTTTGGGGTGACTGTGAAATAGTAACTATGTCCTCATTGATAAAGATAGGACTTCAGTCTCAGAAATTCATCATGATGTCAGTCATTGTCATTATTCCAGCATCTGAGAATTAGTAGAGTGTGGGATATGACTAACTGAAGACTGGAAGGACTTCAGTCATCCAGGAAACTCGGAGAAGGTAAAAATAGTGTCTGTGGATCTGAATGACCAGGAGGTAAAACCTGAGATATCTTCAACACGGCTCACAACGTGGCCGTGTAAGAATAAATCTAAATATTATTCTGCCTGAGAAGATGCTGATATAATTTTCTGGATTACTTCTGTTGGATGTATGAGTATGTTGGCAATGATCTACTAAATCTTTGGATGTTTTAGATGTTTTTGGAGGGTTAAGTGATGAAGGTTTCATCATGCTTTACTGGCAAGAAACTAGACATAATTATAAACCAAAAAAGTGCTATTTACTAACCACAAAGTATGTGTCCTTCCAGCAAACTGATCAGTGGCAGAGGAGAATATCTCGTGTTTTTCAGCAACTAAATTTCTTTTTTATATATATGCTGTGTTGTGCAGGGGCATAATGTGTTCTCAGTTTATAGGATTATTTTGTTAGAGTATGGTATATTGCTCAAAATTCTCACTTCTCTCAATGCCAGTATGTTCTTTTTGATGGCTTCTTTTTTTGCCATATGCAATGAGACTAAGATGATTTAATACCCAGTTTAACTCGACATGAGACATTTGGAGTTTTTCCACCATTGACTCATTTAATAATAGGGGTTGGAGAGATGGAGGAGACTAGAAACAAGGGTCCCAGAAATGGATGATAGGTTATTTATTGATTTCTCTTTGTGGGAAATTTTGAAATTTTTGAAATTTTGAAATTTTTCCTTTGCTGACAAAATAGAAACTGACAAAGGCAGTGATTCACTTCCTGGGCTGTCAGCTGCCACCAGTTCACCTTCAGCAGTGTCCATGCACACATAGACATGTCTTTTCAGTTCCCAGGTGGTTTTCCGAGGGGAGGTCCTCAGTTTGGTATCTCTCTGGCATTCTTTAAAATAAAAAAGAAATCACAAGAGATATTCCATTTAGGGTATATTGGCTCCAAGAAACAAACAAACAAAAACAACAAACCAGTGTGAGTAAATCTGTGCTCCCCTCCCCCCCAATCCAGGGTCAAAGGGAGAAATTGTCTACATTTAAATGAAAATGCGTGTGTGCTTTCTGTGCTTTCCTTTCCTTCCTGTTCTCAGACAATTAGATAAAACTCCATGAAGTCCTGCCAATCAACAGGACTGTTAGTTTGGAGATGCTACTAGTACTGTGATAGTGGTATTTGCAAGTCTAGCTAGATCTGCTCTGGAGACAGCAGGGCTGTGGGTGGTCAGTCTTCTCTCCTTTTTGAAATCTTATCATTGTCAGCCTGCCTGAGATAAAGTTCATTCCTAACTTCTTGAAGTTGTGGACACAGAGATTGTTTGCGGGGAAGATTTCTGTCGTCCTTTATTTGTACCAGCCACTCAAGAGCCTGGTCCTATAACCCCAGGGGGCTCTATTAGTCATGGAGAAAAAGATAGTGACAGATAGTTCTTTAACTTTTTTCATTTAAATTAAAAATAAAAATCATAGTCATTTAAGGCTCATGAGCTAAAGTTTGATGATATAGAAGGCTACACAAATTATATTAAGGTTTTTGAGTTTTTATTAAGATGACCTATTTAATTTTCTGTTTAACTTCTAAAATTACATAGTGTTCAATATACGGATATGAAATATTTCTACAGCCAGACATTTATATAAAAGTTTTATGTAAATGTTTACCTATTTTATATGAAGATTAAGACCAAGTTCACTTTTAATAAAAAGTCTGAAATATTACAATACTTTGAGTGTCAAAATCCAAAACTAGAGGCTATTCATGCCTATGTTCTGAAAACTTCATTGGACTGGACATAAGGCATCTGAGATGGTTTTGGAAGTGGGCCCTTCAGTGGATAGTAAAAGAATAAAGATAAAGCCATTGTGAACCATTTCTGAAGAATAACTAATGTAATTTAAAGCTCAGAGAGTAGAGGACAGATCAGATTTAAACCATAAGACAATAGTTTTGAAATACCTTATAAAAGAGCAAATTAACGTTTAGAGTTGGATGGGTAAGTGAAACACTGTATCAGATATTAGGGAAAACGGTTACTTTTTGGTAGCGTTTGTGAGGCAAATCTGATTTGCAGAGAGTAAGTGAAATGGTTTAGGAATTAAAATTTTGCCTCTGGGCAGCCATACTTCACAGTGAACGTTACCTTAGAAATAAGTGTGGTCAACCTCTTCCACATGAGAGACCCAGTAATGGCTTTCCCTTACACCTCACCATGGGATTGCCTGAAAGTCTCCTCGGAAGACATCCAGGATTTTGTCTCCAGCTTCAGGTAGCTATATCAGCACAAGACATATAGCAACCCTGCATAAAAGATTGAAGCCAGCTCGGATGGCCTCGCTGTTCGATAGGAAGTCAGAAGCAAAGTATGTGACACACTGCCCAAATTGCAATGTTTTCCACATAAACCCTGATTCTACTTCTTCAGTTTTATTTCAGTGTAAAAGAATTTAGAAAGAACTGGATGTCTATTTTATTTATATTAGTGGAGGTATGTGAATGAATAAATGAGTCAAAGAACTAGACTTTTCCTGGAATGACTGCAATGTGCCAAGCACTCTGTAAGGTTCTTTTCAAATATAAATGTTTTATTTCATCTTTATCATGATTGTCTTAACAGATTAGGAAACTGGCATGCAGAGTGGTGGGCCCATGTTTGTATAACCTAATTCATGGCAAAACTGGAATTCAAATCTAGGCCTCTTCAGTCCTGGGCCTACTTAATTATACCTTAGTTGCCAAAAATCCTAGGAGAGCCACAAGTTTCATTTCAATTTTGTACTATTTCTTTAATCTAAATATGTTTGTTTACCAACCTCCTTGAGATATTATTGGCCACTTGATTTTGAATAGAGAGATAGGAGGTTAAGTGAAACATAAATTTTTAGAGTCATGCAACATCTTTTTGGATGCTTTTTGGATTCAGGAAAAAACCAACCTTAATATTGTGTATTTGTGGCTATTGTCGCTGCTGTCACGTCAGTTAGAAAGGCTAGACTTGAGGCTACGGCACACCTTTCTTTTAAATCAAAAGCGGATTGGCTACAACTTTTTAAATCTTACGTGGCATAGGATTTATCCTACATGTGAGCATAATTCTGCAAAAGTTTATAGTAAAATGAGGAACTAAGGTATCCTACTGCTGACAGGTAGTGAAGGAACAAAATTGTAAAATACATTTAAAATATATACCTTGGAAAAGAAAAGGATAAAAACTGCCTTTTTGCAGCGACTGATAAAATGTGAAATTTGACATAAATTGATATGAATGCTATATAGCTGTCCAAAGCAAGCATAAAGCTAGTTGAAAAATAAAACATCATTAAATGTTTAATACTTGCATTAAATTCTTGTTTTAATTTTTTTTCTTATTTTAATTTTTTAAGTGTTCCTCAAATGATTTAGACTTGCCAGATATCTAAAATGCTGTACACATGAGTCGACTAGTGGAAAACAGTTTATCTGTATCAGCAGGTGTCTACTAAGTGTTCTTTCGTGTTTGACCTGCCGTTTATCCAAATTCCTGCAATTGTCTTGGCTCCTTGCTCCTCCTTCGGCTGTGTCTACAGAGGTTTTCTATTTTACTTCTGCTTATCTAGGCTTGTTCTTTTCCATGCAATCTTTCCTACTTTACCTGTCCTTTATGGACTCTTAATTCCATCGCACACAGAACCATACACCCTGCCTAGTTGCTAACTTTTCATTAATTGTTTATTCTGCCTTTCCCTTAGATTGCATCTTTAAGTGCTGGAATCATGTTATATACTTGTTTTGTGTTTGCTAATGCTATTCTTAAGGGTCTAGAATGAGGGATTATCTTTGTACATTATTTACTAAGAACAGAGGCCAGGAAATACATGTAGAAAGCATTGGACTCAACATAAGTTAAAACGTTCTAATGAATAGAGCTCGCCATTAAGGAGGGGAAAAAACAAAAACAAAAATGATGTCAGGGTGTTCAGGCAGAGACTGAAATGATCATTTAGAAGAGATTGAGGGAAACAATTGGCAATTGGCAACTGATTGCAAATGGCAATCAGTGGGGTCCTCTGAGCCTGGGGGGTGGGAGTTAGTGGTGTTATTTAATGGATATTCCAAGGAAAGAAAAGAATGAAGGGGGAAAGGATAAAATCAGTTCCATCTGATTTTTTGTTAAAAATGCAACTTCTCCCTGGGATGCCTGGGTGGCTCAGTCTGTTAAGTCTCTGCCTTTGGCTCAGATGGTAATCCCAGGGTTCTGGGATGGAGTCCCACATCGTCTCCTTGCTCAGCAAGGAGCCTGCTTCTCCCTCTGCCTGCCGCTCCTTCTGTTGTGCACTCGCGCGCTCTCTCTCTCTAAGATAAATAAGTAAATAAATAAATCTTTTTTAAAAACACAACTTTCCCCCAAAGCAATCCCTACTGCAAACAAGATCGGGGTCTCAAATTAGAAATTGCTTATTGCTTATTATTTATGCATTGCAAAAAGTGTTCATGAGTGGGGATGCTTTTATTTATTATTAAGCAAACTTAACCAGTTTGTTGCCCCAGATAGTGGAAACCAAATAAAACTTTCCACCAGATTCAGACTTATTTTACTAAAGTCTCTTTCTTCCTTCACTGAAAATATGATTCCTTGATATATCAAGTTTTTCCTTATAAAAAGAATTATGAATTTTAACATTTAGGAAAAAAGATGCTATAGAATTAACTGGGTTTGTGGCTGTCCCTTCACTTCTCACAGGATGAATTAAGGATAAGCATGGATGCAGGCTCTGGAAAATTGTGAAGTCTTTAGCTGTGTTCCTAGGAAATGTACTTTTACTGATGCCCTAGGAATAAGAGAGTCTGTCCAACCTAAAAGTTATGGTTTGTCCCTGAAAAGATCCATAAATTATACCTCCACTCTGTGGAAGTTTCTGTCCCTGTGTCACCATTCTTTATTGTTTTTTTTTCAGCGTGATTAGTTCCGAAAGGTTCCATGTGTTTGTTCCTCACTTAAGTCTATACGTTGCTGACAAGAGTTAACTGCAGTTTTAATAATTTGTAATTGTAAATATGGTGTTCAGACTGATTTTTGGAAAAACAATTACATTGGCATCATCAATTCATGTCACCTTGCATAAGCCTCTTAGTTTGCAAAGATGTTAGTTATCAAGCCCGTCCCAAGACACACCTGGTAACAATGGTGCTAATGATACTGGTATAGAACCTCCGTGTCAGGAGGCGTATGCCCTCTGCCCTTCCTGTGGTGCCAAAGGAATCATATCACCTCCCCGCAGCCTGGAAATACTGAAACATCTCTTTTGGCATCTAGCTGCAGTCTTGTCATACAGATTCTCTCCCTTGAGACACAACTAGCTATAATCATTTGAACACGGGGGTTGGTGGGGGGTAAGTTCAGACGTAGATGTTCCGTAGCTCTGCAAAATACTTTAGGGATCATTTGATTGTCCCTTTGCAGCTTTATCCTTAAAAAAAAATAAATAAATAAAAATAAAAATAAAAAACATCAGCTTTTAATTTTTCTTTTTTCCTACGTCCCTTTTTCTGGTTCCAAGTGTAATAAACCAAAAAGTTGAAACATCAAAACATAGTCCAAATGAAGCTGTGAGTTATTAAAATGTTGCTGTATTTTCTCAAAGGTCAGGGTTGTCATTTTTTATGTTATATCATTGCAGACTTTTAGGCAGTTATTGGCTGCCTGTTTACGAACTACCAATGGTTCACATCTATGATGTGACATCAGTTATTTTCTTCCTGGATATTTGAGAGCAAATTGTTGCTGACAGGAGATTATATGTATTCTGGGGTTGTGACGTCTAATACAGTAGCCATTAGCCACATGCGGCTTGTGGACACTTGAAATGTGACTAGTCCAATTGAGATAATTATACTCAAATTTCAAAGTTTTAGTATGAAAAAAAGAATGTAAAATATGTCATTAACAAATTTTCATGTTGATCACATGTTGAAATGACTATCTCAGATATACTGGCTTAAATGTAATATTTTATTAAAATTAACTTCACTTTTTAAAAATTTTTGACAACTACTAGGAAATGTAAATTTACATATGTAGTTCACATCGTGTTCCTACTGGACAGCATTGTTCTAGAGAGCTTGCCACGTGGTCAGGCAACAAATAAAGCCCTTGGAAACATCTACCTAGTTCAGTAGATGGCAGAGCACTTTCTCATCCACAGTCTCCTCAGAGATCCAAGCTATCCATGCATTTCTTTTACACTGTGGGTTCTCATGGCATGTCCTCTGCACTCAGTGCTGATCAGCTCTACGTGAAGACCATTTTCTGATTTCCACAATTTATGGTCAGAGTAAACATCATTTTGGTTTTCTTCTTGCACAACACAATGTCATTGAAAGGAATGTATTGGGAGATGAAATTGCTTGTGTCTTGTGCTGACTGCCAAGCTTTTATTTGAAAATTTTAAACAGCCACATAAATCATGGTCTTTTATTGTCCTAAGAGAAACATACCATTCTTATTTGAAATGTGATGTAAAGGATGTGAAATTCTGTTGAAATATAGACTGATAAGCACTAAGGGAAAGATTTGATGAATGCAATTTCGTTAACTTTTCCTTTGTCGGTGGGTAGAATAGGCAGAATACATTAGGTAGAAAAGAACCAAATAGTCCTTCTCAAACATGAAACCTTTGAATGCTCCTTCCCTTCCTGTGACCTCTTGTTTATCAACAAAAAATTACCTGTGTTACTAAGAAAGTATGTCCTACATACATTGACTCACATTTTTCTTTGTCCTGGTTCCTGGACAAGCACCATTTTTTCTTACCTGGGCCACTGTGATAGCCTCTTCTTTTTTTCCATTTTGTCCTCTTCAGGTCTCTCTGGCACAGCAGCCTGAGTAATGTTTCAAAATTCCAAATCATGTCATGCCATTTTCCAAATTAAAACCTCCTAGTACTTTGTCATGGTACTTAAAAGTCATGCCATTACCTAGGCTGTGTTTGCTCTGGTGCTTTCTTATCTCGGATATGATCTCTCCTTCTTCGCAATGTCCCCAGCACACTCTTCGTTCCCAGAATAGACCAAACTCATTCCTGCCGTTAGGCCTCTGCACTTGCCCTTTCCTTTGCCGGCCCTCTTACCCCTGTTCTTTACATGGCTTACACGTCCTTGTCATTCATGCCTCAGCTTGGATATCACATCCCAAGAGAGGCCTCCCATGACCACACAACCGCAGCAGCCATCAAGTCACTTTCTGGCATATGATTCTGCTCCCAATAGTGCATATCACAATACGACTTGATCTTGTTGGCAGATTTATTTTCTTCTTGACTCTCTCTTTCCTATCATCCTCACAAACACTTCAGCCCACTTGAAGATTAAAAAACAAAACAACAACAACAAAAAAACCCTAGGTATTTTATCTGTCTTATTCCCTGACGTATCATCATCAAATAGAACAGTACCTAGGTATATATTGCATGGGCAGGGATTGTGAAATAAATGAAAGTATATATTACAGTTATATCGAGACGGACTTTTTCTTGCTTCATACCCACAAGTTTCTCTTAGTGGTGTGAAGATGTCATGCTTCAGAATCTTTCATTTCTTCATCATAAACTGACAAACTTCTTCTTAGAGGAGACCTCTTGCCAGAAAATAACGATGTGTAGAGATTTTGTTAATGTCAAATGTTCAACATGAAAAATGGCTAAGGCACTGGTCGAAGAAGGACAGAAACTTCAGCTCACTCCAGACTTTTACCCTCCATTTGCCATACTCAGGATCTGCGTTTCTATGGTGTCCCTGATCCTGTGTGCCTGGGATTTGCCTCTGCAGTATGAGTCAAGACCAGTGGTTATGCTCTATTTTTTTTTTTAAGTAGGCTTCACACCCAGCATGGAGCTCAATGCGGGGCTGGAACTCATGACCCTGAGATCAAGACCTGAGCTGAGATCAAGACTCAGATGCTTAACCAACTGAGCCACGCAGACGCCTCTATGCTCCAATATTTTTATCTGACTTTGAATGATGTCAGGAATACAAACCTGTTTCTTGGCTTATCTCACAGACTTAACCAGTAGCCCTGCCTCTGTTTGCCATTTAAATGGTGAATTGTGAAATACATACTAAACTCAGGGCACCCAGGTGAGAGAGCAATGAATTCAGCTTTATCTTCTCCTCTACTCTGACCACGTATGGTTTGTAGTGACTTCCAAGTTGTCTTCTAAGGAAAAAAAATTATGAATAGAAATTGTTATTTGCCCAGTCCCTCTAAGGAAAAAAAAAATGAATAGAAATTAAGAAGGTAGATAAGTGTTTGATGATGGGGATGCCTCATTGGACATGAATACCTTTTCTTAGTCTGCACAATTGATAATAAATACAGCACAATCATTTTGGGGGATTTTTTTCAGTATACTTTAAAGAATTTTTCTAGTGAGAATTTCTTTTTTTAGAGCAGAGAATTCTGTCCTGCAAATAGCTGACACATTTTGATGTTCTGTGATTTCAAATCTAGAGATGTAACGCCAGCATCAGTCTTTAGGGACATGGGGGAAGAGAAAACAGAAAAGAAATAGTTGGACAAAGTTGTACCAGTCAACAAACTCTATTTGCATGGTCTTATTTGAAACTTAGTTTTATATATATATATATATATATATATATATATATATATATATAGTAGCACTTTAATTCTAATTTTACTTTTGAATTGTTGCTTTACTATTTGTGAGAGCATTTATGTTCTATTTCTACAGAATAATTTTGTCCCCAAATTAGTAGACCTTCTTTTCAAATATGTGCTGCCTTCATGGTTCATGAATTCATAGAGCAGACTTGATTTACAGAGAGAATGTCTGCCCATAATATCTAAGCATAACGAAGTCTCTCAAATACAAATGAGATTGGCATTTTTGAGATTATTGAAAAGATACCAAGAGGAGAAGCATGTCATTTTATTCTGATTCCTAGATGGAGGCAGTGAATCCGATTTCTAAGAAGAGAAACAAGATTTTTAACTTTGGAATGTAGGCCAATTTTAGCAACATAATTCTTAAAATGTAGGGAATGTAAAAAAGTGTCTTGTTTTAGGCAACCTGTTGATTAGGCACAAAGAAAACTTCTGGCTTATTTATAGATTCCTGAAATGTTCCGTACAGCTGAGGAATTCACCTACCTCTCAATTAAAAGAACAAAACAAAGTCCATAAAAATAAAGATTTGGCTGGAGGAAAAGAGATGTCCTCTCAGTCTATCTTCTGAATGTTTTCTGAGGTGTTTTGTTTCATTTTTAATGAGCACTAACAGAGGAGCTGGACTCCATATTGCGAATAGATTTATAGAACAAAAGCAAACAAAACAAACCAGTGAATTAAAAAAATCTGTGTATAATATATAAGTGTATTTATAATTATTTGGTATATTGGCTTAATAACAGAATGAAATGGAAGCATCTTTTAAAGGTTGTATTTAACTTTAATCCCACCTTGCACTCTGACAAGTCTGGTCTGCCTTCTGGTGAAGAATGCTTTGGCAACCTCAGGCTGAGATGGAACAGATTCACTCATTCCCCACAAACCCTAAAAATGTGCATCTGAAAAAAAAAATAGTGACAGGAACGAAGTCCCAGAGATATTCCCCAGGAACTCTACCCAATCTGTGGTACAGTATGTGGTCTGACCCAGCTGGGCACCAGGCCGGCCTTGGCCACCATCTCTTCTGGCTGGACTCCTCCCCAAGGTAGGGCTTACCATCACAAAATTGCCAACCAGGGCCCACGTGGGTATAGAACTAATTTAGCCTCCTGCACACTTGATGAATGAAGAATTTCCTCTTGGGACTAAATTATAGGGCTTGTCAGAGTTGCTCTTTCGTGATCTGTTATTTGGAGGTAATTTTCCAAAAGGGCTGGAACATATGGCCATGAGCTAGAATAGGATTCACCGTGAACAGCTGCCACATGCTGGCCAGCACATCCCACTGGACTCATCCTCTCCATAGCCTCCCACGCCTCTACCCTTGCTTCTCAAGAGGAGGCCCAGCTAAGAGAGCTGGACTTACGTTAGATCTTTACTTTCCTTCTTAATTAAACCACAAGAATGCCATCTGCCCACCTTTTTCTGCATCTGGGTTTCTAGAAATGTAACATCTTGTCCTAACACGCTTAAAAACAGATGAGCAGACCTTCCCCTCAACCCCCAATGTGGATGATTGCAACCTTCTGTCAAATTCCACTTACCCTCCCTCCCCTGTTGGCTGGAAGATAAGCTTCTGATCTTCCCTTGGCTTTTTGAACTGTTGGAAGCTGTGTAAACACAAGCTGCAGGTTAGTCAGATTCTGTTTGACCCAGGGCCTGCTGAGTGCAAAGAGATTACATTTGAAAACTCCCTTGTCTAATTAAGCAATGGTGACCTATTGCGGGGTGGTTGCTGATGAGGTCAAGTAGCAAGAGGTTCCAGGCCAACCTGTTGCAGCTGGTCATTTGCTGATAAATAAGGAACAAGTAGATTTTAGTGAGCCAGCTTTCCTACAGAGCCCTCATTTCATAAAACACTTGAATTTGGTTCTTTCTCTGAATTTCTTATGTGTGTTTCAGCACTTTAGCAAAATCTTCGACAGGCAGAGTGATGAGGGCTTCTTCTGTCCTTGGTCTTTGCCCAGTTGTGCCCCATTCAGTGTTTCACACAGTGATGTGTTGCACCTCGAGCTCTATTTGGACCACTGACTTCTTCCAAATCCTGAAAGCCGGATGAGAGCCCCTTTGAATATTGACATTTGATGGGGTGTAGTGGTGAGAGTGGGAGAGGAAGCCCCAACAAATGGACCACAAGACCTGGACCAAACTGTATAGAGTAGTCATTTTTACTTATTGAGGATCCACTACCTATAGAACCAGTTGTAGGATCTTCTTCCATCTCTAATCCTTACCATCATCTTCAGAGTAAGTGTTGTTATTCCCGTTTTACTGCTAAGATTTCTAAAGTGTACAGAGTTTAGCAACTTTCACAAGGGCACACAGCCACTAAATGAAAGGTGTGGAATATGACCCCATGTAGCTTTGGCTTTTGGGTTTGCCCATTCCAGGGAACTGCACTGCTTCCTTATGGAATTGAATGTGTCTGGAGACTCCTGATGAAGGCCAGCGTTTGATGAATGCAGATTCCTCTTGTGAGTACGTGATAAAAGTGAAGATAAGAACTTTGGAATCTTGGAAAAGTTATCAAAGAAGCCCTCCCATTCACTATCATGCCCCCAGATAGGTTTATCCCTAAATCTCTTACAGTGGGTATCTATTGTTTCAGCCACCAGCACCTATTTCCCGGAGTTCTGGAAAAACATATGCAGAATTCCTTTGGGATACCATCCTTCTTCAAAACTGTGCACATATGTTCTGGCAGAGTCAGATCCTTCAGATGCCCTGCTTGCTGTGATTACGTTTGGATCAATCAAAATCCATAAAATAAAATATTCGTTTTTATGGAACATTGCTGAACAGTTTTCTTTCCCTTCTGTCCTTGAGTCAGGAGGACAGGCTGGAGTTACTTCTATCCTCCTGCCACTATGTGTAACCATCTGGGGGTATCTGGAAAACAGAAGGAAACTGGGTCTTGGTGATAGTGCTAGAATCCTGATACAGCTGTGTGTGATCTCCCTCTGTGCTTCACTTTAGGAATTTCAGAATGTTATTCTTCTGAAACTGAAAAGTTCGAAAGTATTAATATCTTGCCAGATCCATGCCTACACCCATCTGGTGATGGGACAAGAGTCTAATGATGTCTGTTTGTCCCCAAAGCCACTCCTTCTCCATGGAATCACACTGCTTTCTGAATTAGAAAAATAACATTGCTGCACATTTTCAATCAAGTGCTTTTTCTTGGTGAGCAGCAGGAGGAAGAAATGTGACAATTCTAAAATCACATCTCTTGCAAAAACTTTCAACCTCTCAGTTCATTTTATAGCCTTCTCCTAGGTTGAGCATATCAAGAGTTATAAATATTTCTTTTAATCATCCCCAAGAAAACAAGGCAAATTCTCTGATGAAAACATTTTCTGATGCCTCGTAACTTTAGTTTCAGGCAGTTCTGCACAGTGTCATACATACATTTTTCTGGCTACGTTTTTCAGCTAATGCTGTCTCTTTAGCTCATATGTAAAAACAGCATTTCATATCCCTTAAAAGTTGTAGCAACTTCCCCCCAAATTTTCGTCAATTTTGAAGGATAATAAAAAGTATCTTGTTCTCTTATTCTTCATTAGAGGACCTAGTTTTTAATTATCACAGACATTTATTTTTGACAAATTCCCTCTCATCCATTCTCAATTATGAAATCAAAAACTAGTTACAGGACTAACACAAACGCCACATCAATTCTGGGTATAAAAAGAAGATCGCAGCTCTTTCATGCTTTACTCCTAAATGTGTTAGAATTACTAAGCTTCCTTAGAGATAGCTTGTTGTTCACTAAAATAACTCCAGTGTGTGTCTGTTCCATTGGGATATTTGACAGCATCATATATGTCTCAAACCTAATAATAATCTGCTGTTGGCCCAGGTTTACAGAGTTTACAGTTTCATAAAATTGATCTCATTTATTCCTCTTTTCAACTCTATAGGGTTGATATTATTATCCACATTTTACATATTAGTATTAAATGGTTTAAGGATTAAGTGATTTGCTTAAATCTCCCTAATCCCACCAACGGTGAGACTGTATTTTACACTCAGGTGTTCTAATCTAGGTTCAGACTTTTTATGATTCCAGATAACCTATCAGTATCTGGAAACCTCTTTGAATAGAGAGGAGGAGTTTGAAGTAAGAATGCCACCATGTTGCTTCTTTTATCTAGGTTTAAGTGAGCCAATTTCTCCAAACATTTGAGAATGGCTTGTGATGTTTTCTGTTCATAGTTATCCCTTGTGGGAACCACAGGAATTTTGATTTTCCTGACCATTTGTCCTCCATTGGACCCAAATGTTTAAAGGACATTATTTTTATGTGCCAATGATTGCAGTATTTGCATGTGCAAATCAAGTAATTACTTAACTACCCAAATTGTGCATGCAACTAAGGTAATTATGAACCTAGAAAATTGCTATAAGAATCTGACCCTGGAAAAATTATGATAGCAGAAAATGAGTGTTGGAGTGGAAATTTCTTACAAGGCTGATTTTGTTGTTGTCATTGTTTTTTAGTGGAAATCTAAGTTAGGCTGATTAAGTTGCTTTCTTTGCCTCAGCTTTGACATTTGAAGAATGAAAATAATAATGTTTGCACTACCTACTTCCAATGCATAATTTCCACGTGAACAAAATTGGGACAGTGCATACAAGTGATTTGAAAAAGAATGACAAAATGTTTAAAAAGGGGATACTATTTTTAAGTAGACTCATTAACCTCCACTTTTGAAATAAATAGATATTAATATTTTCATATGAATCTTTGACTCATCTACCCAAAATATGTAATATTGTGATTAAATCATTGCAAAAAATTAAATTTGTCAAAAAATAAAGTAATTGTTATCTCTCTATAGGGTGCATAACAATTTCTCATGTGTTTCTCCTGTAACGATTATATGTGGCATGTGGAGAAAGAAAGACTAACCATGGTTACCTATGACAAAACTAAAACTTACTAAATTTGAAGGGCTTATGCCAGTTACAAGAGCTTCTAAAAGACAGTGAGAATTTAGCATCAAGGTGTCTAACTCCAATTATTCTTTTTAATATTTTGGACATGCCCATGAGAGAGACAGTATTGCCTTGACATTGGTAGCTATAGACATGAATAGGTCAAGCTACTAAATGAGTTCAGAAATGGATCTGCCCACTTTCCTTGAACATAGTGCTAGAAGTCTTAGCCTCAGCAGTCAGACGAAAAGAAATAAAAGGCATTTAAATTGGCAAAGAAGAAGTCAAAGTTTCTCTCTTCACAGATGACATGATACTTCATGTGGAAAACCCAAAAGACTCCACCCTCAAATTACTGGAACTCATACAACAATTCAGAAATGTAGTAGGATACAAAATCAGTGCACAGAAGTCAGTTGCATTTCTGTACACTAACAATGTGACTGAAGAAAGAGAAATTAAGGAATTGATTCCATTTGAAAAACACCAGAAGCCATAAGATACCTAGGAATAACCCTAACCAAAGATGTAAAGGATCTATACTCTAGAAGCTACAGAACACTTATGAAAGAAATTGAGCTTCCACAAAGAGATGGAAAAACATTCCATGCCCATGGATTGGAAGAATAAATATTGTGAATATGTCTATGCTGCCCAGAGCAATCTACACTTTCAATGTAATCCATATCAAAATACCATCGACATCTTTCACAGAGCTGGAACAAACAATCCTAAAATTTGTGTGGAACCAGGAAAAAAAAAACCCGAATTGCTAGGGGATTGTTGAAAAAAGAAAACCAAAGCTGGGGACATCACAGTGCCTGACTTCAAGCTATATTACAAAGCTGTGATCATCAAGACAGCATGGTATTGGCACAAAAACAGACCCATAGATCAGTGAAACAGAATGAAGACCCCAGAAATGGACCCTCAACTCTATAGTTAACTAATCTTAGACAAATGAGGAAAGAATATCCCAAGGAAAAAAGACAATCTCTTCAATATATGGTGATGAGAAATTTGGACAAGCACATGCAGAAAAATAAAACTAGACCATTCTATTATACAATACACAAAGATAAACTAAAAATGGGTGAAAGACCTAAATAATGAGACAGTAATCTATCAAAATCCTAGAGGAGAACATAGGCAGTAACCTCTTCGACATTGGCCACAGCGACCTCTTTCAAGACATGTCTCTAAGAACAAGGGAAACAAAAGCAAAAATGAACTTTTGGGACTTCATCAAGATAAAAAGCTTTTGCATGGCAAAGAAAACAGTCAGCAAAACTAAGCGGCAACCTTAGAATGGGAGGAGATAATTGCAAATGACATTATGGATAAAGGGCTGGTATCCAAGATCTAAAAAGAACTTCTCAAACTCAACACCCAAAAACCAAATAATCCTTAAGAAATGGGCAGACACTTCTCCAAAGAAGACATACAGATGGCTAACAGACACATGAAAAATTGTTCCACATCACTAGCCATCAGGGAAATACAAATCAAAACCACAAGTAGATACCACCTTACACCAGTTAGAATGTCAAAATTGACAAGAAACAACAAGTGTTGGTGAGGTGTGGAGAAAAGGGAACCTTCTTACACTGTTGGTGGGAATGCAAGCTGGTACAGCCACTCTGGAAAGCAGTACAGATGTCCCTCAAGAAATTAAAAATAGAGCTACCCTACGACCCAGCAATTGCACTGCTAAGTATTTACCTCAAAGATAAAGACATAGTGAAAAGAAGGGGCACATGCACACCAGTGTTCATAGCAGCAGTGCCCACAATAGCCAAACTGTGGAAGGAGCCCTACAACAAATGAATAAAGAAGATGTGGTCCATATATACAATGGAATATTATTCAGCCATCAGAAAAGATGAATACCCACCATTTGCATCAACATGGATGGAACTGGAGGGGATTATGCTAAGTGAAATAAGTCAAGCAGAAAAAGAAAACTATCATATGCTTTCACTCATATGTGGAACTTAAGGAATAGCTCAGAGGATCACAAGGGAAGGGAAGGAAACTGAATGGGAAGAAATCAGAGAGGGGGACAAACCATGAGAGACTCTGGACTCTGGGAACCAAACTCAGGGTTACAGAAGGGAGGAGATTGGGGGGAAGGTGTAAGTGGGTGATGGGTATTAAGGAGGGTACGTGTGGCAATGAGCACTGGGTGTTATACATAACTAATGGATCATTGAACACTACATCAAAAAAGAATGATGTGCTATATGCTGGCTAATTGAAAAAATAATAATAAATAAAAATAAACTAACCCATATAAGACTTAAAAAAAGAAATGGATCTGCTTCCCCATAATTTAGTGAATGTAGTAACTTATGTTGAATTGACTTATAGATTACTATTTCATTATAGGCAGGAAAACCACTTGCCGTGAAAACTAATGATGTGCTTAAAAGGTGGAGGCTCTTAAAATTGACTTAAGAAAATAAATAAATCAGTGGGTGTTACTGTGCCTTGTTGAAATAGGTACAAAGGAATAGAGACTAGATCTAGCTCCTTGAGCAGTTAGCTTGTGTTCCTGTCCCACAAGAATAACTCACTTTACTCTAAAAGTTTCCTATAGTTCAACTAACCTTTGCCTCCCAAATGTTCATTACAGTGAGGTCATTATTATAATTGTTAGCATCTGATAAAAGCACGCATACATTGGTACAATTCTGCAAACCATACTTAGGTTCCAAAGCCTTTGAGCTACTCTGTAGGTTCTTAAGAGCATAAATGATGGAAAGAGGTCGGAGTCTCCAGATCTCCAAATGATGTCTTGAAGGTGATTCTGGGAACAAGTGGCAGGAATGGAGCATCCATCATTGAGCCTGATTCTACATTCAGTTCTTCACCTATGTGGTGTTGCCAGCTGTCAACATCAATGCCTCCAGACAGAAACAGACCAGAGATATGTTGGACAGTAAATTAGGGTGCTTCAAAGAATATAGGCCACTAAGTCATTCATACCCAATGACTTGGCAGGAAATAGAATCATTACCTCTTTTTAGAGTGACCATATATTTCAAATTGTGCTTCTTACGATAACATAAATAATCATCAACATCATTCACATTTTTTCCAACTTTAAGAAATGACAGATATATTATCTACTATTATCCTACTGTATCTTCTACTCATTTTTTAAAGATCAAGCATTTTTATATGAATAACTACCATTTCTTGAGCATTTACCAAGGTGCTGGTCCCCTTGCTAAGCATGTGATCTATGTCTTATCTAATTAGGCTCAACAATAGTCCTATGAGTTAGGCATTACTGTATTCTTTTCCCAAGTTTACAGATAAGGAAATGGAGGCTTAAACAGCTTAAGTTAACTTGTCTAAATTCACACTGATTGGCTTTTATTTGTAAGTACTCCTGTGAGGTACTTCTGTAGGATAAGAACAATACATCTATATAAGGAGTTGTCTTTTAATTGAAGGTGCACCAAATTCTACCGCTTCTAGTCATATTTATAGATTCTGATTAGCTCAGATCAGTATAACAGACAAAGGCACCTATCAAGAGACAGCTATGTGCTGTGTGCTGGGGATGCAAAGATGATGGAATAATCCACGAGGAGAGACATAATCACAAAGGATAGATGGAATTTGAAAGCTAGTGCTGAGAAAAGTCTCCCAGGCAAGGTTCTCCAGGTGTGGCCAGGTAAAGCAAAGCCAGCCTAGATATGTTCTGTATAAAGACCTTAATTTCTCTAATTTTGGGTTTCTCCATTTAATTTCTACATTGCATCTTGTTGATGAAAATTAAGAGGTAAAGTTTCTTCACCAACTCCCCGGGGGATCAGTGGTGAGGGGAAGGTCAGTGTGCTCCATTGTCCTGTTGTGGTAGTACAAGTGTCTTGACAAGTTAGCTGTGAGATGGTACTAGAGCCCTAGCAAACTCATGATTTATCACAATCATCTAGACTGTCCAATATGAGATCTAACAAACACTTGGAGGGTGGCTAGTTCGAGTTGAAATGTGCTGGGGATATAAAATACACACTGGAAAGAAAAATACACACTGGATTTCTGACTTAATGTGTAAAGTAATGCACAATATCTCTAAAAATTTTATAATGATTACATGGTGAAATGAGATTATGTTGGATGTATTGGTATAAGTAAAATATACTATTAAAATTAATTTCATCTGTTTCTTGTAACTTTTTTTAATGTGGCCATTAAAACACTTAAAATTACATCTGTGGCTCACACTGTATTTCTGTTGGATAATGCTGATAAGGAGCTTACTGACTTTCACTGATACAGGTCCTTTTAAAGATAATTTCCTTCGAGGAGAGAATTTATATTTTATACTAAATGGCTTCCCAAATGGCATAGAAACATTTTGAACCCATGCTATTTTTCCTCCTCAGCCATCCAGATTTTAATAAAACATTTTAAATGTGATCTATGAAATGTGAGAAATTTTAGAAATCACAAAAGAAGAATATTTTTTAAAAACAGTGAAAGCAAATCTTAGAATTTAGAAAATTGGCAAGGTACAAAATGAGAAGACAGCATTTTAAAAATCCTTCTTTGGCCACAACTTTCTAAATTGTTCAAAAGTAATTTTTATTTAAAAAAAATAACAGAACATGGGATTTTCCTAATGTTACCATCTCTTTAATTCTGGTGGTTTCAAAGTACATTAACTTAAGTGATTATGATTTGAGGTTCAGTGTTCGATAAAGACTTCTGTCAGAGGACTCATACCTTGGACCTGTTTTTCTCTAATGTATCATTCACTCTAGTCCCTTAACTATTAAAAGGAGGGAATGGAATAAAATGATCTTTATATTTGTTTTTTCTTTAGACTGGAAGTGTTTCTACATGTACTATAAGATACATTTATAAAAAATTTATAAATATAAAAACAAGTGAAATTTCTAGTCTTCACATGATTACCCTACATGAAAGTTTTCTGACTTAGTGTTTCTCTTTTTCTCCAAATTGTGTTTTTATAATTTTGATCTGTAACCAAGGAGAAGTTGAAAAAGTTATAGATAACAATGTTTGAAAGAGTAATATTATTTCTGCACATTGAATGTTCTCTTCACAAGAAATAGGGGAATAGACTACTCCCAAAATTATTTTCAAAACTTTTCAAAAGAGGATTTGAAATTGATTAAAAGAAACAAGGGATTGTTGATGTGATTAGTAAAATGTATAATTAATTAAAATTCTATTAAGGGGGGGCTTTTACCATTTTTGTTACCAATCTAAATCTGTCGTATAATAAAGACAACAAAATCAAACTTTGGCTGCCTAAAATTGCTATGAGAATCATAATGGAGAGTTAGCAGATGGTAGAACTGTATTTTAAATGTATTTCATACATTAAATGTATTTCATTATTAGTGTTGTTGTTAATAATAATAATTTTATAAGATTATATTAATTAGCACCTTTCTATCGACCCACTTTGTGAATTCTTAATACTTCATGATCTCATAGTCCTATAAGAACTATTGTATTAGAAATGCTAGTAATTCAGATCTATAAAGCAAATGAAAGGCTGTTATAGCTGTAATTTTGTTTCTTAAACTTGCCACTTTTTAGACATTAAACCTATGACTCAGGTGTCTACAATATTATGCTTTTGTCATTCCTTATATATTATATGTACATAAAGAAAAAAAACATACTTAAATAGTGGCTTCTGATAAAAAAAAGGTGACTCTTTGTCTTCATAAATATGAACCAATTTACTTTTTGAAGATTTATAAACAGCGTGATATATTTTGATAGTTTATAATCATAGCAGTTTAATTAAAAAAAATTAAGGTGGCACCTTCAGTGTTTCTAAAGGGGTTTCTCTTTAAACATCGATTCATGCCAGAAAGAGTATTGTCTTTTGCCTTATTGTACCAACTGTGTGCTTCTGACTTGCTAAAATGAGTAAGACTCATGACAGAGTAAATAGAAGATGGGCCTGGGGAGGTGGTTGTAAATCTTAGCCACATTTGAACTGTAACCATTGCATACGATTTCAATCACTATGAAGTGCTTCATCCTTCTACCAAAAGTGCATGCATACCCTGCTCAGCTCAAGATCTCTGACTTTAGTATGTGTCTGAAGTCACTAAACCGATCTTCTGTAGCAGAGCTCTGCATTATCTGCACAATTGAGAGGTCTGGTCTAGAATGTTAGCCTGAATTGAAGCAATTTTAACAACTTATGACCCTTTGGACAATAAGCAAATGATAAAATCAGAATAAAGACTCAGAGTGTTAAGCTGAGTTTAGTGCTGGTTAAGGCAGCAAAATTTTATCCAGTATATAGTAGATGTGGCTATGCTGGATGAGCATTAAAGTATTAGATATTACCAGAGAATTGTGAATTGGCTTGTCAATTGGTATATGCACAGGGAAACAGTCCCTGAAAATACCATTTCTCCAACCAAGGTAAGGGGGTCCTTTGCATAGGCTTTAGATTTCATAAGGGAAAGAGCCTGGTTGGTTCAAACATGTCTTTAACTTGTCATTTCTGGATTGGGTGGTTGGGTAGTATGGAGCTAGCCAGTTGCTGAACCCCAGATCTCTCTGTGTTTTTCAGGAGCTGTGTTGACCCACTAAGCCCACTGAAGTTAAGTTCAGATAGTTCAGTTGAGTCACAGACCACAAGGCATAGTCAATCATTAAGCTGCTTTTTTGCTAATTCTCATTCATTTTCTAGAGGGGGCTGCTCTGGTTTCTTCTTCTGGAAACAGTAACACTGTTTTATAATCTCATTCTTTCCAGGCACAGAGTCAAATAGTGATTTCGTTGGTAGGTACTCAAATCACAGCAAAGATTTTCTGTATCACTGGTGAAATAAGATCTTCTAATAAGCTTGCTGAGAAACAGCCATATGAAGGGGTGAATGTTAGTGATGGAAAGGAAAGTCACTCAATGTCAAACCAGTAGAGAGAGAAATGTGATTAGTTCCTCTTAAAAAATACTGTTGTCATAAACACTGTTACTAGAACCCTGTTTGTGGATGAGTAGGTCCACTGTTTAAGGTCTCACTTTGGTTCTTGAATTCTCTGATTTTAGTTTTCTATGTGAAATAATGGGACAATAAGCACTTCTGTGCTTTAGTTAGTGTGGTCTGGAAAGATTCTGAACACAGTAATTTTCATCCTGCATTATTAAAACAAAGCAATTTTCTCAACCACCTTGTCAAACTTCAGGGAAATGTGTTAGTACTTTTATGGGACGATATTGAGTCTTACTTTTGGTCTTTGCTATTTATTTAAAGATGTATTCAACTATTTAAACATTCAGGTAATGGTGATTATGTTAATGTCCTATTATAAAACATTGTTCTCTTTCTACAGGAAGATATGTGAATTTTAGTCTCTGCTTTTAAGGAATTTAAAATCTGAGTGGAAAAGTAACACAAGCTATGATATGGTATTCAATATCATTGTGATATTAGGTACCAAGAAGATTAGTCATAATTTTACCTGGCACATTAGAAAAGTCCTCACAGAATGAAAAAGCAAAATTTGAACTATGTCTTGAAGTTGGGCAGGTGAAGACAAGAATGGAACTCTTTCCTGGCAGAAGATATTCTATAGATATTCCATAGAGATATGGAACTCTCTATTGTGGCATGGAAATAATGAACAGGAATGTGCAGCATAAATAGAGTCAGGGGGAGAGAAAAATCTGGAAGATAGGATTATAAGAGGAAAAGATAGAGCTTTAGATACCAGACTAAACATTTCCTTTATTTTGCTGTTGTTATCTTTTTGAGTAGGTTTATTTGTTTCTGTAGGAGGGAACCCCAGATAAATTGAATTGTTCTATTTTGCAGCTTAAGTAGGACCACTATCATCATTGTGAAGGATGAATTAGAGAGCATCGAACCTGACTGAAAGTGATCACATTAGTCTAGGGAAAGATCATGAAAGTCTAAAGGCTAGTGGGGGATGAGGACCATGGAAAGAAGGGGGTTGATTTTTGAGGCATCTTGGAAGGAAAATAAAAATTGATCATCAAATGAATATCCATGGGGAGAAGACAGAGGGAGAAGGGGAAATCAAAGCAGAATTGCTATTACTAGCAGGGCCCCCTGAGAAGGATTGAAAAACAGTTCTTTTGGTTGATGATGATACCACTCAACACAGATTAAGAAAAATCAATATATTGGGGCAAAAAAAAATAATGTGTTGGTTCATAACTAAAAAGTCCAGGAGTAACATTCGGCTGAGATGTAGGCATCCAAAACATGCCATCATTTCCTGACCTCTCTCTCTCTCTTGGCTTTAAATCTTCCATGGTGGCTTTATTCTCAGGCTGTAGGTGATGGCCACAAGGCTGACAGCAAACCCACCCTTACGTCTTTCAAGTGTCAAGTCCAGCAGAAAAGAGAGAGGTTTCCTCCCCTTCCCTGAAAAGCTTAATTGGGCACCACCTCTGAACTCATCACTGTGCCCATGAACATCCATTTCTGATTGAGCCCTGTGAATGAGAATAATGGAAAGGGGTTCCTGAATGAACCGTTAGGGTCTTGTTTCCAAGAGAAGGGAAAATGGATTTTAGCTGAACGAAACACTGCTAGTCTTGTCTTACACTTTGTGAAACCTCTAAGGAAGGAAGGAATGTTCAGGTGGGTGGGTGAGGAAGGAGGAACAAGGTGGTAAGAATGGTTTGCATCTGTTGTCTTTCCTATCATGATAATTATTAATAATGATCAGTGAGGACCATGGTCCACTTTCAGAGCCTGATTCCACGAAAACCAGACAATATGTAGTTCTAGTTATATGCAGTGTGCAAAGTGTTATGTTGTTTTGTATTTTTCCATTACAAGTGTTATTCCCCCACCCAAATTTGATGTGCAGAGGGCAGGCACTTCTTTATCAATACATCATAAATCAGATAATTACTTTCAGATGCATTATAATAACACTATGTTTATGAATGTATGCAAGGATGGTCAAACACTTGTATTGTCTCACCTTTATTAACATGACTTTTTTTGTTGTTTAAGTGTCTGAAAATTGTGCCAGATAATTTTTTACTTTTTTTCTCTCTTTATCATTTTTCTGGAAATTTCAGTTAAGGGTACCATGTAGAAATAGATTGCATACTGGCACCTTTTATGATCAAGACTTTTATAGAAATTTTCCATTACATAAAATATTTGGGAGCATATATTTTAATCGAATATTCAATTCAGCTAACATGATAATTTCTTCATGTATTATGCATGAGTCTAAATGATGGGAATATGAGTTCAGTATACACACACTTTACACTAATAATGCTAAGTATTTATTTAAGAAATCTGGCAATACTAAGTTTCTATCACCATAGATATATTTTGAAATGCTTACCCCATAATTAAAAATGTATAAGTTATAAATTAGTGGGGATTTCTTTGTGCTGATCCTGTGTTATAACCTGACAAGCTAATTTTAATTTGATTCTCAATAATATTTATTACATAATGGCCTAGGCACAACTTTTACACTTCACTATTCTCATAGAAAATTTGCATGTAAAGTTAAACATGGGACTCCTGGCTGGCTCAGTTAGTGCTCAGAGCATGCAACTCTTGATCTCAGGGTTGTGAGCTCAAGCCCCACAATGGGTGTGGAGCCTACTTAAAAGGAAAAAAATAAAGTTAAATGTAGTTCTGAAATAGTAGAGCAATGCTAATACAACTCAAATAGTTGAAAGCACTGGATTCAGAAGGTAGAAATTCAAGTTCTAATATTCTTATATTTTTAGTAATGTGGGGTGAATCCCTCACTTTCTTAGAACCTCAGTTCCTTTCCAATGAAATGGGAAGAGTGGAATTTATCAGGGAGGATAAATATAGGTTGATACTTTAGTGGGGTGGTTGGAAAAGGGAGGGAGGTCAGTCAACAGCTCCAGAGAGAAACTCAGAAGCTGTTAAAGTGAAGGAAAGATGAATCAGGGTCACAGTTATGGAATTGGGTGTGGCGACACCTAGTCCCTCCAGTTTTCTCCTGTATAGCTTGTATAGCAAGTTCGTTTTTAAGAATGGGACATAAAGCTGTGCAGAGTGTACACAGCAAATGGTAAAACACTGTGAATGTATGATGACATTGTTATTATTTTACAACTCATCTGAGATGAATGACATTCTTTTGTATAAGATAAAGTGACAAACTTTCTTTTTTTCATTTACATCAGCCTTTACTTTGTTCTCATTAGATAATCTTAATGTATAGAAAAAAGGAATGTAATGTAAGGAATACATTAATGTAAGGAATACATTAATGTAAAGAATAAAATAGTTTGAACCAATGGATAATGGCTAGTAAGTACATGAGAAAGACACAGGTCCCTAAGGGAAAATAGAATTTTACAGAATAGGGAGAAATATATTTTGTGGGGAGAGAGAGAGACAGACACATACACAGTAAGGGATATATATATATATCTATGTGTATATGTATACATATAGATATATATTTTTTTCTGGATAGGATTCTAGACAGCATTCCTGATGGGTTTCTTAGGAATTAAAGCTAGCCATAAGGATGGAGCATTTAATTAAAATTAGGACATGTGTTCAGGAAAAAAAAAATCAACCTATTGATATAATTATTTTAATCAATTTAGTGAAAAGTTTGGGCAGACTGATTGGCTTTAGGTTGACACAAATATCTATGTAGGGTGTGATGAAATGTGGAGGTGATTGAGAGAATTATTGTTCGTGAATTCTCAAGAGTTTTGGAATTTTATTCTCTCTGTGTAGCATGGAACTAAGCATGGCTTGAGTGACTAGTATAAAGTGATAGAAAGGGAAAAATAATTTCTTCTCTGCGGAAAAAGAAGAGCTCCTAATTGAATAATAAATAATAATAATAAATAATAAATATTTATTATAAATAATAAATAAATAAAAATAAATAATAAACATAATAATAATAAAAATAAGAAATAAATAATTCCATCTCTGTGGAAAAAGAAAAGTTCCTGGTTGTGGATGGATTAATAAAGCAATTAGTTAACAGTCTCTTGAAAAAAAAATGATGGTGAATTTTGATACATATTTTATTTTATTTCTTAAATATTTATTTATTTTTTTTAGAGAGAGAGAGCATGAGTGGCAGAAGTGGCAGAGAAGGAAGAGAATCTCGAGCAGACTCCCCACTGAGCACAGAGCCCATCGCAGGGCTTGATCTCACAACCCTGAGATCATGATCTGAACTGAAACCAAAAGTTGGACGTTCAACTGACTGAGTCACCCAGGTGCTCCTGAATTTTGATGACATATTTTTAAAAATATTTAGAGATGTAGCTGACTTTTGGTTTCGGCTCACATCGTGATTACAAGTCCTGGGATCAAGCCCTGAGTTGGGATCTGCAGTCAGCACGAAATCTGCTTCAGATTCTCTCTCCCTCTGCCCCTCCCACTCATGTTCTCTCTCTAAAATAGATAAATTAATGAATCTTAAAAAAAAAAAAGAATACTTCGATACATATCAGAATTAAGAAATTTCCTGGCAAAATTCATGGACACATTATTTAAAATAATTTTGTTGAAAATTTAGATGATATTAAATTTATATTTAAATTTCTTTTACTTATCAGTTTACCTAAGATATCCAAGAAGAATAATGTCCAATGCTGGCTGAGGACATATTGAAATAAAACTCTCACATTACTGTAATGTAGTATGATGTGGCAGTGAACATTAAAAGTTTAAAACGTGTTCTAGTCTTATAAATTTGCCCTATAAAATGATGTTTAAAGATGTAGGTACTTAGGGACACCTGGGTGGCTCAGTTGGCTAAGCGTCTGACTCTTGATCTTGGTTCAGCTCTTGATCTCACAGTCATGAGTTCGAGTTCCATAATGGGCTCCCCTGTAGGTGCTTGTAAGAGTAAACCAAAATTTAATAATCACACTAGGGGAATGTTTTGGTAAGTTAGTTATAATCACTTGACAACGATATACAACATTAAAAATCACATTCTAAAACAATTAGTGAATTTAGTTGAAAATGTTGACTTTATGCTTTATTTTCTAAGTAAAAAAGCAAGTAACAAAATAGCACCTTAAGTGTAATAGTATAGAATGTAAAATGAACAGAAACACTGAAATACTGCGAAAAAAGTGGTTATCTTTGGGTAATGATAAAAAGAGGAATTTTTATTTTATGCGTGTTTTACTGCAACTTCTAAAGTTCGAAAGTGCATGATGTTACTATTGTGATTGGAAATGAATATTATAAAAATTTATTCTGGACCATTCAGTCTTTTGTTAGATGTCTGACCTCCAGCTGTCTACCTTTAGACTTAAACTCCCCCTTCTCTCAGTGTACCTTATTTACACAGAATTTTGCATTCCAAAGGATTTTCCTTACAAACACACCCAAAAGAAAAAATAAGAGCTAAGGCAGGCAGGCAATAATCAGACATCATCATAGCATAATCTAAGAGCTTTCTACTCTGCTCTTTCTTAACTATTTTCAACAGTCTGAAATTTTCTGTCAACTTCTGCCCTCATTGGTCAAATACCATGCTCACATTTCATCCTAAGACCTAAAGCCTCACAGATTGCCAAGGTCCCAAAGACAGTCCACAGTCTAAGACAAGGGGACTTATTTCATAGGATTAAAAGAGGAAAATCATCCTGAATAAATGCCTTAGGATGCTCTGCTCATCCTCCTTTTTCCCCTTTCCATCCCACAGTTTACTAACATTCTAGACCTTTAGAGACTGTAAACATTTTCCTAGTTTTCTAACCAGCTCCACCTGCTGGTGCTAACCTGTGTTTCTTCATAATCTGTTCCCTTGTCTCAGATAATATAGGAGTTTTCCTCAAAATATGACCTCCTTTTCATATTTTCCTCTTTCTGTATCACTTGGTTCCTGGCATGAGAAGAAAGGGAGTTAGATCTGTTTTTAGAATATTTTCTTTCGGTCTTAAATTGTGTTTCATTTGAGTCACATTTAATTGCTTTTAGGTAAAGGGATGAACAATCCTAGAAAATACACCTCAGAAGAGTACGCTGAGGTTAGGCTTTGGAGGGACAAACTGCCAATTACGTTCCTCTTAGGCCTCCCTAAGGATAATTTAGCAGGACTCTACTGTTTGGAGAACAGAGTATTTTATTTGGGAATTCAGCAGACAGTGACTCAGAGTTTGAATTTCTTGGGTTTTTTATGATGCTTGACAAGCAGGTATGAGGCTCATACCTGCTTTGAAAAGTGTAACTAGAGGTCAGCTGGTCATTTTTCAGGAGCTTCTTGTTCTCTCTGAGTTCAAGTGGATGGTTCTAGCCATATTTTGGATAATTGCTTAACTAGGCATCTGCCAGGGGTCTTTATAAACTGATCACCCTCCACCTTCAACTTTGAAAATCATTGTTAAAATACTTATTCGAAATTCCTTTGGGAACCAAGAAAAAGGGAGAAAAAAGTATAGTAAGTGAGTGTTTTGAAGAAGTTGATATTTGGGGCATTGGCTGTTGCTTCTCTTATGGGGCCATTGATAGTAATCACTCATTTGCTTTTAGCATCCTTTTGCCCCATGCATAGTAGAGACAATAGTTGGCTTTGGGGTTGATGCTGTTGGCTGAATTAGCATGTGCCTGGTGAGATAGCAAGGGGAAGGTGCCAAGAAGCTGGGAGAGAGGTTGTGTTTCCCAATGTTTACTCTTTGATCTTAGTCTTCATGTTCTCAACTCTACTTGAAGGGGAAAAAGTTTGTAGTCAATCCAAAGCTTCCTTCCTGGTTATTTTCCCAGAGACTTGGCCTCAAAAATTTGCTCTAGACATATTTATTTGGCATATGGTCTATGCACTCAGTGCCCTTTAGCAAAGATGTGTAGGCACACATGTGTGCACGCACGCATGTGTGCGCACACATACACACACACACAGAGAAGTTTCAACTCTTGGTTTGTTATGGATTTCAAGATCATAAATCATGTTGAGTTACATCTAACAATTAATTGTGGGCCTTTTCTTCACATTCCCTCTGCCTAGGGTTATCCTAGAATTTTAATTAGAATCTCTGTAACTATCGATGCATAGAACGTAAGAGGACCCAAGTGAGAAGAATGAAGATGTAATACTTGGTTCTGACATGACTTTGGTCACTTTTCGACTGTTTACTACTATTTTATATTTAAGCTTAGTGTAATAGATTCTGAATCTATTATCCACTGTAATATTTCTAAACCTGGGCAGATCTTACAATTCCTGATGTTCTGTTCTCCAAATTTTTGAAGTCAGTTTTGCTTATGTGAAGGTAACCAGGTAAAGAGAGAAACCAAGACCAAATTATTCCTGAATCCTTCCTAACGTATGTGCACATTTTTCCCAGTCTTCCCCTACTTATTAATGAAAAAATGGGGCAGCTGCTGGTGGCAGACAAATTCATTTCAGATATCTTTGAGTGCTTATTAGGAATGATAGCAACAAAGTTAACCAATTCCAGATATCTTCAGGTCTATGCATGTTGTAAGTATAAGGATAGTAGAGTATTGGTTTATGTCTTAGTTTGACATGGCAAATCCCTGCAGGCTTCTTAATATCTTCATAACATTTTCTCTTTGCTTTCTCTAATCATTTTGCACAATACGTCCTCTCACACTGTCCTTCTGGATTCAGCTTCTTTTTTTCTACTGCCACCTGGTTTTCTGCTTAAATAAATATTCCCTTTAACTTCTCTTGCTTTCTAAATTCCATTGTGGTTGACGCTACCATTTGGTTTTAAATAGTTTTACCTAAGGATATATTCATGTTCTGAGTTTCTCCAATTAAACTATTTTAGGGTTATCATTTTCTTTTTTAAAATTTTATTTTATTTTATTCAGTCTTCCAAGATTCATTGTTTATTCACCATACCCAGTGCTCCATGCAATAAGTGCCCCCCTTAATACCCACCACCAGGCTCACCCAAGCCCTCACCAACCTCCCCTCCAAAACTCTCACTTTGTTTTTCAGAGTTCACAGTCTCTCATGGTTTGTCTCCCCTTCCGATTTCCCCCAACTCACTTCTCCTCTCTTTCTCCCAATGTCCTCCATGTTATTCCTTATGCTCCACAAGTAAGTGAGACCATATGATAATTGACTTTCTCTGCTTGACTTATTTCACTCAGCATAATCTCCAGTGCCGTCCATGGTGACAAAAGTTTGGTATTCATCCTTTCTGAAGGAAGCATAATATACTCCATTATATATATGGACCATATCTTCTTTATCCATTTGTCTGTTGAAGGGCATCTTGGCTCTTTCCACAGTTTGGCGACCGTGGCCATTGCTGCTATGAACATTGGGGTACAGATGGCCCTTCTTTTCACCACAGCTGTATCTTTGGGGTAAATACCCAATAGTGCAATTGCAGGGTCATAGGGTAGCTCTATTTTTAATTTCTTAAGGAATCTACACACTGTTTTCCAAAGTGGCTGCACCACCTTACATTCCCACCAACAATGTAAGAGGGTTCCCCTTTCTCCACATCCTCTCCAACACTTGTTGTTTACTGTCTTGTTAATTTTGACCATTCTAACTTGTGTAATGTGGTATCTCAATATGGTTTTGATTTGAATCTCCCTGATGGCTAATGATGATGAACATTTTTTCATGTTTCTGTTAGTCATTTATATGTCTTGTCTTCCTTAGAGAAGTGTCTGTTCATGCCTCTGCCCATTTTTTTGACGTGATTATCTGTTTTGTGTGTGTTGAGTTTTCAAAGTGGATATAATTATAGATGTTATACATTTATAGTGTTTATTCTATATTCACTGGAGTATATACTTACCTCTCTCCTTAATCTGGGGAGTTATTTTAATACCATTTAATAATGATACTTGTGTTTTATTTCAAAAAAACACACAACTCTATTTCAAGTGAAAAAATGTATTTGAATAACCGAGAGATTATATAGAAGTTCAGGGTTAAAACCAGCAACCTTAGCTTCATATCCCAACTTTACCAGCTATGACCTCTATAAAGGGGTGTGCTGGTAAATGTTTAACAATGAACTATGAAACAAAAACAGGCCCTGATTTATGGGGTTTGCCAATTTCCATGAAGTGTTTTCAAATCTGCTGTGACTAATTTTAAGCTACAGACCAGGAGTTGGTAAACTTGAGTAGGGAAGCAATATGTACAATCAGCTTTCTCCAGTTTATGTAAGCCTGGTCTAACACATGACCTGAAGACCTTGGATGTGACACTTAACTTCCCTGAGTCTTAGTTTTGTGAGGTAAAATGGATTATGTTAGGACAGAATGAAGTGGTCTATGAGAAAAACCTGAAATATGGTAGCACCAGTAAATTTTTTCCTGAAATTGTCCTTTAATGTAGCCACTATATTACTATATTTCAGGGAGATTTTATATATATATATATATATATATATATATATATATATACACACACACATATACATACACACATAAATATAAATATATATATATTAGTGTTTTTTATAAGCCTTTGTTATAAAATGTAGTTTTTTTACCTCAATGCCAAACTTTATTTATCTTAGTAATATTTAGGTTTTAGTGTTTTATCCTGAAATCAACTATACCTAAAATGTATAAAAAGCAGAATTTTCCAATTATGAAGCACATTCTATTCCTTAAGCAGTTTTATTCTGTAGTAGCACTTCATGGTTCTGCATTAATAACTGGATATTGCAACTGAGTTTGTAACCTTCCTCATAAATCATAGGGAAGAAGACATGAGAGTCAAAATTAGGTCTGTTTTTTGCCCATTGGCAACTCTAGATCCCGAAGATTTGGGAAAAGAGTAAATTTCTGAACAATGCTACCAGGAGATTTATTTTGTTGAGTCATAAAATGTTTGCTACAATCTCTAATAAACATTGTTAAGTTTCACTTAACATGGATTGTTAATTATTTTTAAGAAAAATCTGTTCTTTCCTTATTTTAACCCCTGAAAATTAGGGGTTATTTGCCACATTGAGTCATTTTCCCTTGTTCTTTTCTGCTTAGCAGTGTCAATGATATAAATACCCTCTAGCTCTCATACAACCTCTCTCCTCAACTTGACTACTGACTTTGTTTCATTTATCTGTCTTTTCCTTCCCAAGAAAAATGCTGGAAGGATAAAAAGGAAGGTAACAGGAGAGTGGGCTAAGCTGGTCAAAAATTAATCTTCAAAGTCACATAGACTGCAGTATAAGCTCCTAAAATCCTCAGAGGAAGAGGAAAAGAAAGAAGCCAAGTAAGGAAATATGGAAGGAAGATATTTAAGGGGAACTCCACAGGTGTAAGATGTAAGAATAAATAGAGATCCATTTGTTTACATATAGTCTATGGCTGTTCTTGTGCAATGGTGGTAAAGTTGAGTATTTGCAACATGGACCTCAAAACTGCAAATATTTATTATTTGGCCCTTTTCCAGAAATTTTGTTGACTCTGTTATTGCATTTATTTATTACTGCATCCTGTTATAAATTCTTTTCTTACTTCTTTTAATCTGTTAGAGTCACTTCTTCTTGGATATTTACATGATATCCTTTTGAGTTTCTCATGGTTTTGACTGACTTTGCCAGGCTAATTCTTAGGTCATGACAATGATATATACAGTTATTTATGAGGTTCTTTTTAAAATAATATTATGTTGTACTGTGTGAAAACTTGATCCTATCTCCCTCTCTCTCCCGCTCAATGTATCATTGACTATTTTCCAAGTTAGTACATTCTTTTAGTTTTAATAGCTGTGTAATATTCAGTCTTATAGAGAGCCCATGAATTTAACCAGTCTGTGGTTTGATTGTTTCTATTTCTTTGCAGTTGTAAGTGATGAAAAGGGAATATCTTTTTAGGTATATTTTAGTGCCACTATTCTTATAAGAAAAAAAAATTCTAAGACATGGAATTGCTGGCCCCAAGAATATCTATTTAAAAATATTCATAGTGATTGCTAAAATGACCCCCATCTTCTGCCTGTGGACATTCCAATGTCTTCTAGCCCTCTGTCACTGGAAACTGCTACCGGAAAAAAAAAATCAACATTAAGAATAAGTATGGCACAAAACAGATAAAAGACATTAAAAAAAAAAGCTTACACATTTGTTTCAGATTGAGTAAAATATATGCAATATTCACAGTACCCTAAAGTGGATATAGTATATAGTTAACAACTGTCTTTTTGTATTTCACAAGGTAGTATTTCATCTCAGAAAGCTAATTGGGAATCTATCTGTCTGCTTTTTCTTTATTCAAGTCTGGGAGCTTCCTATCCATTCAAAGTTCCATTTAGTGAAGTTCCATGAAATTCTAATGAAATAAATATAATGGCTGGAGACATATTCCTCTACCATAATTCTCTTCCATTCTGACATACTAAAAGATGACTTCATGGATATTTATTTGATGTTAGGGCTGTGGGATTTGGATTTTGAAAGTTTATATTTTTTCTTTTCACTGAAAGTAAAAATTAGAGGAGGCAGATGACACAACAGTTAGGAATCAAACAGCTCAATGTAGGTAGGCATCTTTTTACATTACAGCAAATTACTCTGTCCTGCAAAGCCACAAACAGTGTTGTTTCAATGTCAAGTTTCAAGAAGGTCCCTTGACCTCCTAAACTCCACAAAAGGAGCTTTTTTTTTTTTTTTTTTTTAAAGTAGGCTCCATGCCCAGCAAGGAACTCAACCAGGGGCTTGAACTCTCGACCCTGAGATCAAGACCTGAGCTGAGACCAGGAGTTGGATGCCTAACTGATTGAGCCACTCAGGTGCCCCCACAAAAGGAACACTTTTATATTTACATACTTCTCAAATGTACAATATTTTGTTTTATGCTAAAAATTTCAGTCTTCTTTTTATACAAAGATGTTGGTTTTCATAAGTTGGGGAATTGATTAGTAATATAGTTGTATGGATTGAGAATCTATGGATTGAAAATGCAGTTGGTTTCTGAAAGGTATTATCTATTAAGGTACAAATCATCTATCCCTAATAGATTCAATTTGATTCAAGTAGCATTAAACCTAGATAATTAAATTCATTTATTCTAAATTATATATTGTTGATGTTTCACAAAATCTGAAACTAATTATCAGCATAATTTGAATGTTTCCTTATCTTTCTCTCATGCTATAGAGGCTCTACTTCCCTAATCTTCTGATTCAAGGTAACTCAAAGAAAGATAGGTATTAAAATGCCTAGCTTTGAGGATTTAGTCAGTATCTTGCAAATTTGTGTGGACAGTGTACATAGATGGTCTGATACTTGAGTCAGACAGATCCGAGTCCAAACAGTAGTATTCTATTTACTAGTGTATAACTTGATAAAATTACCAAACTCTCTGGACTTTGGTTGATTTATCAACAAATTGGGATTAATAATGTAGTGTTTCCATGATTGTTCCAGGAGTAAAGACAATCAATAAATAAGAGTGATTCAAAGTCTTTTCCTTGTTAGTTCATGAATTTCCCTTACAGAAATTTATTCTTTCTAAGATTTTTATTTATTTATTTATTTGACACAGAGAGAGATCACAAGTAGGCAGAGAAGCAGGTGGGAGGGGGGAAGCAGGCTCCCTGCTAAGCAGAGAGCCCGACATGAGGCTCCATCCCAGGACCCCGAGATCATGACCTGAGCCGAAGGCAGAGTCTTAACCCACTGAGCCACCTGGGCACCCCCAGAAATTTATTCTTCACAATGTTTTCTTATTTGAGGGAAAGAGAGAGATCACACAAGAAGGGGGAGGGGCAGAAGGAGAGGGAGAGAATCTCAAGCAGGCTCCGACTCCCTGCTGAGCATGGACCCTGATGTGTGGCTAAATCTCACCAGCCTGAGATCATGCCGTGAGCCAAAAGCAAGAGTCAGACACTTAATTGACTGAGCCACCTAGGCGCCCTGACACTTCTTTTCCATCAAGAAAGATGAATAGGATAAAGAAGTATGGAGTATGGTTGATAGGAGGCCATGTGGGTGTTGTTATTTCTGTCTTGAGGATCTTCCAGTTGAGATTCTGAAAGCTGTCAGAAAAGCTCAAATAAAAACAGCTGCTTCTGCGTACCTTCTGACACGATGTGGCTGTTTGCCTCAAATTCTTTTTATACGTCAGGAAATGGCATAGGTTTGGCTTTAAGGTAAGGGTGGAAAGCCATAAGAGTACTCATGTATTCCATGTAACATTTATAGACTAAAAGTTGCAAGCCTATGGCAAATAGCTCCAAGCACAAGATTAAGAAAATATTTCCATCACAAACAGAGGTAATATAACAATAAGAAGGATCTACAAGAGATGATCTTGTGATTTTCATCCCATTAAACTTCAGGTCCATGTTCCATCAGTAGGGAGAAAAGGATTTGATGATTGACAAATGTGTACAGAGCTTAGGAATGCCAAAAGCCTACAGCGAATCTTATGGGGGCATGAAACGTCAATTTATTATGTGCATGTTCTGTTATTTTAAGGCACTTAAATCCACTGGAGTGTACATAAGATTATTTTTAATGAGGATATTGAGGCTCACAAAGATTGGATAACTAGACTAATAGATTTGGACTGACTAATCTCAGAGGTCAGGATCCTTTCTTTTACATACAGGTATAGTAGTACAACAGGTGAATGCTTTGGGATCTTTACAATTAAATAAGCATATGAATAAACAGTACACAAAGAAATCATGTGGAATGTTGTCTTAAGTTGGGTTCTCTAGAAGCAGAGCTTGAGACAGGGGTTGGTATGCATGATTTATTGAGGGAGAGCTCTCAGGCGAATGATGTAAGGCAGTGAAGAAAGCAGAAGGTGGGAAAAAGTATTAAGCAAGAAGTGGGCTCAAGCCTGTTTGGCACCACAGAGATTTGAGGCAAGGGGTCCAGATTCTGTATCCCCTGTCTCAGTCACTGGCTTTCGGTAAGGCCCAGGGTAAGGACAGAGGCTGGGCTCCTAGTCTGGGTTGCTCCTGTTTGGTCAAGGGCAAATCTATGAAAAAAGGGAGTAGCAGTGATCTGGCAGCTGGGCCCTGGTACACCAAGAGTGATTGGTGGTACAGCAAGATAAGTGTTGTACATCTGTACCACATCAAAAAATTAAATGCTATTTAACACATCCTTTACAACATAGAGCTACTAATGAAGCTGGTTTCAAGCTAAGTTTCCAAGTCACATGTATAAATCTTTAAATTTATCTAAAGGCCACAATGGTATAAATCAACAAGTTGAATGGCCACTGTTAACACCTACAATGCTATTTTCCAGAGTTAATCTGACTTAAATCTCACAGCATTCTCTGAGAGAGGTGTAATTCTGCCTTTCTTTAAGTGTGAAACCATTAAAAAAATTATTTGGTGGTCAAATTTGACCTGTATCAATATAGGTTCATTTGTTTTATAGATATTATTGCTTTGAATTCATAGGAATATTTATGTTTTAATGAAGGATTTTTAATGAGTTTTATTAGCATATATGGCCTTAGGTCCTACCAGTAGTGTTATATGATGTACACAAAGTGTACTTTTTGCCAATCTGGAAAATTCTGAATTCCAAACCATGTGACTCTGAGGGGTTTGGTTTTTTTTTTTTTTTTTAAGATTTTATTTATTTATTTGACAGAGAGATCACAAGTAGGCAGAGAGGCAGGCAGAGAGAGAGGGGGAAGCAGGCTCCCTGCTGAGCAGAGAGCCCGATGCAGGGCTTGATCTCAGGACCCCGAGATCATGACCTGAGCCGAAGGCAGAGGCCTAACCCACTGAGCCACCCAGGCGCCCCGACTCTGAGGGTTTTTAAGAAGAATTTATGGCCCTGCCCTATTGTTCCCCCAAAAGAGTGAGGAATGGAAGCTCAGAAACTTTAAGTATCTTATCTTGTTCAAGATCAAATAGCCAATACGGGATCCTCCATTTAAATTGCATCTATGTGAAAACACAATTCCGTATTGTATCTTCCTATGTCGGGGCCCAGAGATATTAAACCAAGATCCACTTCAGAAAAATATGCCGGTTTTCCTAACCAGAAGACAAACTGTAAAAGCACAGAATCTTGAATTTGGACAGGACCTCTTAGAATCCATTAACTCGTATGACTAGCTTAATATAGGAATTTGTTTCACAACATCCAGCCAGATTATTTGGCAGACATTTTGCATATATCCAAACTCATTGCTTTGTAAGGCAGATCATTTTAGGGGAGTCCAATGTTTAGAAAGTCTATATTGAATCAGAATGCATCTCTTGTACACTCTACTCATATGCCCTGGTCTTGGTCTTAAGAAGACTCTAGACAATGAAGTGTTTCTTCTCCCACATTTCACCCTGCAAATATGTGAATAAATTGCAAATTCTACCTCATAATGATTTTTATGGGGCGCCTGGGTGGCTCAGTGGGTTAAAGCCTCTGTCTTCGGCTCCGGTCATGATCCCAGGGTCCTGGGATCGAGCCTCGCGTCGGGCTCTCTGCTCAGCAGGGAGCCTGCTTCCTCCTCTCTCTCTGCCTGCCTCTCTGCCTATTTGTGATCTCTGTCTAATAAATAAATAAAATATTTTTTAAAAAGATTTTTATTCTTTAAACATAGACTTTTTGCCATTCTATTCCATCTTTTCTGGAAGATTCTTTTCACAAAGAGTTGCTTATTGGCCTGAAGTTTTCAGGGAGTTTAGTGTACAGTTAGGAGAAGGAGGAAGAATGTGTGTGGAAGGAGGACTAGAAGAAAAGACACATTCTTAGAGCCTTGTCCTTACTGAGAACCAACATTTCTCCTGCATGGAATCCAAAGGTAAATTCAACCACAACTTAAGCAAGTGAGTATCAGAAGATTTGGTCCACGTGATGTGCACAGAAGTAGGAGAAACCACATAATGGTGGTTTTATGGTTCCATGGAGTTATTCTGTTCACTATGAAACTTCTTGCTAGTGACTGGAAAAATACTGGGGTTAGGATCCAGTCCCCCAGCAGAAGCTAATGGAACTTCAGATCCCCACCAGGGTATTTTAGCACAATTTCTTCCTAGTTATTCTTGATTAGATTTCAGTCTTTCAAAGTTTGTAGAGATTTTTCTGGCACTGAGCACTACGTAAGTTTTCAACATACATTTGGTGAATAAGTAAATGAATGAATAATTGAATAGTTAGATAAATTGGTTTTTTTTCAGATGTTATTTTAAAGTGTACCCATTTAGGATATGCCTCTCTTCTGTTTTTCAATGCCTGTACATTTTCCCATCTCCCATTTTCCTATTATTCTAACATATAAAGGATACTATTTGTGGATCTGAAACTCTAAAATATTGCCAGAAATGTAATTTTTGTCTGAGACCAGAGATGTGGACAAATACAATTAGCCTTTCTATTTTTTCAGAGGACAGTCTTGTTTGGTCCTACTCTGTGTCATCAAAACCTGCCCTAAGACATTTTAAGACAAAGCAATAAAGGCAAAGGGAAGCAGTGATTGTCACTTAGCAGTCACATGGTAATTCTAGGATTTGTCTTAATCTAATAACACAGAGAACCATAAAAATGAGACAGGGTCATAAATAAAATTTACAAACTTGATTCATTATACCCAAAAAATAAATTCTGTAGTCCATGTCCTACTCACTAGAAATTTACCCAAAATCACGTGGAAGATACATACTCTCTTCTTCAACTTCTCTTTCCCCCATCAAATATAATATTTTATCTTAAATATTCTTTAAATCTAATCTTTGAGCTATTTACAAAGTTTTGCTTAGTGTTTCCAATTAAGTATTTTGTAAAATAGAGGGTTAAGATCAGTTTTTTAAAAGATTTTATTTATTTATTTGAAAGGGAGAGCATGCGCACAAGCAGAGGGAGAGGCAGAGGAAGAGGGAAAAGCAGACTCCTCCACTGAGCAGGGAGCTCCATACAGGGCTGGATCCCAGGACTCCAGGATCATGACCTGAGCCAAAGGCAGATGCTTAACCGAATGAACCACCCAGGCACCCCCCTCCCCCAAGATCAGTTTTGTGAGCATTTCTAATAGGAAAGAAAAAGTTGGCACACCAGATCATAAACCAAACACCTTTGTGTAAAAAGTGAAAGCTGCTTTTTATTAATTCCAGTCTTTTAACATATGAAAACTGGTGTAAGACTTTTTTTTAAATATTTTTTTTATTTCTTTTCAGCGTAACAGAATTCATAGTTTTATACCACACCCAGTGCTCCATGCAATGTGTAAGACTTTTTAACCTACTCTGACCACGTTATGCATTATCATCTTTTAAATTGTCTCTTCTGTGATAAATATGCATGTAATAGCTTAATAATATTTTGTTTCAGATATTTTTATTTGTGCTCCAAAAAGCCATTATGTCCCCAACAACTTTCTTAGTGCTCATTAATGAGAGAGCACATTAGGAAGACTACAAGCTGGGAACACTAAGAGAGAGGCTTTGTAACTCTAGAATTAATTTCAGGTAACTCTATTAATCTGATATCTACTACACATTTGTTGTAACATTCAGGAAACAGTCACACTTTCTTGGACTTAATTGTGACTCTATCCTTTTGATTTAGAAATCTGGAATTTTGGTGCCAAAGGGTGTTAGCTTAGGGTAGTGTCTTCCATATAGGCAATTGGCAGATCATTTTCCTTCACTCTTTGAGATTAGTAATAAAAATGATAATAGCAAACAGATTTATTTTTTATAATGAAATAATAAAAGTTCACATAGAAAAATTGAGACATGCAAAGTAAAAAAAAATCATTATTTATTTAAAAAATCTCTTAACCACCACTTGTACAACCCAGACATAACTACTGTATGTGTTCCCAGCCTCTTTACTGTCTTTTAAAATAATATTCAATCTTGAAAAAATAAAAATACAAATACATGTGGAGAAATAGAACAATACAGAACACTATAAAGTGAAATATTTAAATTCCCTTCTCCCCCCTGCCCCAACCTTCAGTTTACCTCTATACTTCCTGGTCTAGTTTTGTCTGGTGCTATCTTTGCAAACATGAAATAATATATCTCTTGATTTGTCTCCTTTAGCCTGTATGTTATAATTCTTTACTAAGAAAGATGAAGAGTTTGTTAATTTTTCATCACACATGTTCCCTCTTTTCTTTGCAGCTTTTGATTTTTGCATCTACATTTAGGCTTCTCATGGGATCGAGAATTAGATTAACTCTCTAAGGTTTTGAATATGAAATTCATGAATGATTTTTTATTTTATTTTAAGATTTTATTTTCTAATTACTGAGGATGATGGTTCAAGCACTCATGCAAACTAGATTTGTATTTCTTCTAATTGACACAATTAATGGTGGCGGTGATCTTGGAAGATCATTTATATTCTGTGGTTTTTAGATTATTAGAAATGCTAGATTGACTTAAAGGTCCCTTGTGACTCTGAAATTTTACTATCCATGGGTTGTTGAAATTTTACCATATGTGAATGCACTACTACTCAGTGCATTCAGTTAGAACAGTCATGGATACTGAAGGGTTATCTCTAACACCTAAGGTTTCTAACTTATTTTCTCTTTTTACTTTTCTCTTATTTTCTCTTATTTACTCTTTTTAACTTCAGTTGACTATATATAAACACATATAGCCCAATGATTGATGAAGAGTTTATTGAAGGCACATACACTTAGGAATTATGTCATAAATAATTGTTTTCCAGCAATGTGCTGGAAACAGCTTGTACTGGCTTGTGAGGAGTCAATTGTCTGAATCTCTTCCCAACTCTACATTCAGTGTCATCATGTTAATAGGTTGAAATTATCCCTTATATGAGTATTTTCACCATGAAAATTAGCAAACAATATGAATTAGGGTTCTTTTTCTCCTTTTCCTAAGAGTCAGTGTCCAAAAAAAAGTCAATATAGCAGGCCTATAACTACTATCTTTATCTAGTGTCTGGGAAGCTGGATTTTGGGAGGATTCTCACCATTCCTTAACTGATTAAGAGCCCACATAGTGCCTAAACTATGCAAATGATGTAGATTATGCAGAGCACCCGCTTTCCTTCTGAGAATCTGGATTCTTGAGATGTGTTAGGCAGAGGGTTATCTACATGACCAGTTTCAAATAAAAGTCTTGGGAACTGAGTCTGTAATGAGCTTTGCAGGTAGACAATATTTCACAGGTATTGTCAGAATTCAATGTTGAAGGAATTAAGTGTGTTGTCAGTGTCTTTACTGAGAGAAGAGTTTTAGAAGCTGAGTTTTAGAAGAAACCAGGAGGTTTCTTCTGGACCTTGCTCCATGTGCCTTTTTCCTTTACTGATTTGGTTTTGTATACCTTTGCTGTAATAAATCATAGCTCTAAGTTCAACTTAGAGCTGAATCCTCTAATGCTGAGTCCTCTAAGTCTTCCTAACAAATCCCCGGACTTGGAGGTGATCTTGGGGGCTCTCAATACAACCAGTTTATCAGCACATTGGTGGTCATATCATTAAATCCTTATCAGTCATTACTACGAAATATTACCATTATAATAACATGGAAAGAGGCCTGTGACACATTTTTAAGGAGGAAACACACAAAAATGTAATTCATTAAGTGTAAAATGCACATGTGTATGTGTGTCTTTGAAGCTATAGAAAATTATATGAAAGACTACATGTCAAACCATTAATATTCATTGGGTTACTTTTGGATGATGATATTGAGTACACAGAATACAGTACTTCCTCTTCATGCTTTGTATAATAATAAAAAATAAAATAGTGGAATTGATAAATGACTCGTTTTATTTTCCAATAATATCAAAATAAAAATACAGATTAGGCAAGATTATATTGCTGAATGGAACTATCAGTAATTCTTTTTTAAGAGTTATGAGGGTTGCGGGGGGGAGGGGGTCGGGAAAGGGGGGTGGGGTAATGGACATTGGG